>CATKHJ010105880.1:0-13582 GCA_949750685.1 Vernicia montana | reverse complement strand
TCAAAAATCCAAACCGAGCACTATACACACAACATGAACAAATGCATCGATTCATTTCCATTATGATTACTATCATGCACTATATATAGAATACATATATTCTATATCATTTCATAGCTCAAATGGGCTATGGATATCTCGAGTATTACATATATATATATATATATATATATATATATATATATATATATATATATATATATATATATATATATATATATGAAATTCTGAAAATGTGCTCATACATGGTAAATTTTGAAATCTCAAGAACCTTACAATTTTAAACACTTATGCGTATACAACCTCTGTTGAGAACCATTTATAAATATTGTTCTAATCATATCAAAAGTTACATGTTATATTCTATTGAAATTAAAACCCCTAAGTTGCTATGCTCATTGTCAATGAGATCAATATACTTTATGTTTCCTTTATTACTAAAAAGGGATAGCACCTCTAAATGCTATTTGTTACGAATCCGAATATGTATGTCAAAAAATGTATTCCATTACAATTGAATCCAAGAAATGAATGTACCTTTTGAATTCTAAAAGCCTATAAATTAAAATATTTAATAATATATTTTTTATTTGATCTAATTGAATCTCAAGAAATTTTATAAGTTAAGTCCTTTATTTATATGTAACCTACATCAAATCTTAAACTCATAAGTTCCATTCAACTAAAACTTGCTTAATATGTTCCATTTAAAATATACTTTAACTCATTCCAAATTATGAATATGTTAAATACCAAATACAAAATTTTCTGTTCTTTACTCACTGAGCTTTTCATCGAAGCTCACCTCCTCCAATCACCAGTGCTTGCAGGTAAAAGTTGAATCGTAATTCCAGGAGTGTAGTGGTTATTGGTAAGTTGATTCCTCAAACATTCTTCCTTCCTTGAGGACTCTCAAGACAATGTAATAAATTGTATTTTGATAATTATTTGTATATGAATTTAAAATCTCTTAAATGCTCCATGTGTGTAAATGGTGTTACTGTAATTGATATATTTATGTTATAAGTGTATTAATAATAAGTGTAAAATGAAATGTTGAATGATGAGGTTGATATGATATATAAGTATGAGAATGATAATGGGAAGTTGATTATTGATTAATTGCAGTGAGGGAATGAGATTAGTATTGGAAGTGCATTTGTTGTGCAGGCTGTGATCTTGAGGCTATAGTGTAATTATAGCCGATACCATGCCGGATTTCCATTGGATTGTTAGTATGTATGGGTTTTACAGGTTGTCGATACCCTTATGGTTACCTATGCCCTAGGACTATCACTGCTCAGAAGTTGGATTGTGATATTAATTCCTAAATTTCCATATGAAAACCTCACTCTCGCTCTCTCAAATCACTAACTAACCTTGCCAATCAGGTGTGGTCTGATTGGTCTTTTTATTTCTTTTAAGGGTGTGGGAAGTGGGAGGTCTCAAGTTTGAGTTTCCTAAACCACAAAAGAGTTGTCACCAATTTGGTGAGAGATATTAAAGGGGAGGACTACTCCCTGTTGTGCAGCCTATTTCAGCCCATTAGACTTTTATTAAACAAAAAAAAATTAATAACCCTTTTATCACAAAAACAATTTGGTTATTTGTGCAAAAACCAAATTAAGAGAGAAATAAAATATCGTAATGCAATGTAATCAAATGCTTTTTATTACACAGATGACTTACAAAAGGGACGCAATTTTAGAGACTTAGTAGAGACGAGAAGAAGACTAAGAAGAGACAAGAGAAGAATTTAGGTTTCATAGTGTTAGACCCATATTTGTAGTGGGTTGGATATTATTGGGCCAAATAATGATTAATTAATTTGGGCCCATGAGTTGAGGATTTGGGACTTATGAAGAATAGTACCTTGCAGACTTTTGGGAGGCTGGGCTAAATTTTTGATAGACTATAGAAGACTCCAAAAGCAAACGTGGCAATAAGGGGCTGTGAAGGGCTGAAAGGTGGTTCTAACAGCGGAGAGTGAAAATAGCTCACTGACTTGGAACGTGGGGGCTAAATGCAACTTAAGACAAAAGAAAAGGGAGTTAGTGCTTAGTGGAAATGTGGAACTGAAATATAGGAACGAACTACCAACCAAAGACTATAAAAGCAAGGACAAAAAGAGGACAATGGACAATCAATGAACAAATTCATAGACTACAAGTCAATCAAGTAAAATTTCCCAAGCTTCCCAAAGCTTTTATTAATATTTCATATCAAAGCCTCTTGGCTTATTTAATTTATTTTTCATAGTCTCTGCAAAGCCTCTTGGCTTTTATCATTTATTTTTCAAACTCTCTTCAAATTACAAAATCATTATATTTAATGTACTCAAGTTTACATTAATACAAGCTAAAAATTTTCAAATCTACATTTCTTTTAGTTTCTTTTGTGACAATTGGTGAAGTTGCAACTAGTGAATCCAAGAATCATAAGAGACTATTGTCCCTTTGTCTCTTTTCACAATCATTTGAAGAAGTTAGAATGAGTGAGATCCCCAAGAGTATTTGGCACGCCTCGTACTAATTTCAACCAAAAAAGGGCACCAAAAATATTTTGGCACGCTCGGTGGGACACTTGTCACTTAATGCCGCCAAAAAAGAATAATAAGGATAAAGAAACTACTGAAACTACTATATCTCAGGATGCAGAGGAAGTGGCTGCAACAACAGTGCTTGGATACGTACCTTAAATGTTGAGCAAATCGAGAAAACTCACATTCCTCTGAGGGCTAGTGATTTTCCAAAAAAAAAATAACTCAAGGGACTCCAGTAGTTACTGCTTCTCAAAGCATTAATGGATGCCTAAATTCCTTGGAAAATAACATGTGTTTTATAGGAAAGATTATGGCAGACATTAAGACTCTGTTAGAGTAAGTAGTCTCTGGACAATCTATTACCTCTGGTGGGGCTGCTACTAATCTCAACCAGCCTATAAGAAAAACTTCTAAAGAATCCTTGGATTTGGTGGAGTCTAATGGCATACTTCTAATGGAATGCCAACCTACACTACAACAAAGAAAGGATATTCAAAATTTGTCCAAAGTTCCAACTAATACAGGTCGTCCTTATAATGGCAGGCTTACACAAACACAGTCATAACAACTGCCACAACAGTTCCAGGGGCATACAACTCCACGAAACAACCCTGCAGTCTATAATGGAGAGGAAGCATCATATGCACAAGTTTCAAGCACGGGGGGGGGGGGGGGGGTGTGAAATCAAAGAGTAGAATTCACATACCTGGTGCTGCTCAGATTCCTCTAGTCCCTCTTGTGCCTCCAATAGCTCAGGTGAATTTGGAGGTTGTTAGAGATGCTGTGTAGGAGTTATATTATCCAAGCTTGAGTCAAATTGGTATGCCGAAATTCCATAAGCCATATCCACCAGCTATTGATCGAGAGAATCCTTATCCAAGAGGATAACGGATCCCATACTTCACCTTGTTCTCTAGGGAAGATGGACAATCCATATTATAGCATGTTGCTAGATTCACAATACAATGTGGAGAATTAGCAAATTATGAGAATTTTTGTTTTTATAAACTAAGATTATTTCCAAACTCATTAATAGGCCAAGCATTCACATGGTGTTTAACATTACCCAGGGACTCAGTACATTCATGGCAAGACATGGAGAGGAAATTCCATACCCAATTTTTTTAGAGTTGAGACTGAGGTGTGTGTGGCTGAACTATCTAGAATGACACAAAGAAGTGGGGTGTCTGCTGACTTGTTCATAGCCCGCTTCAAAAAGCTAAGAAGTAAATGTACAGTCTTCTTATCAGATACCAAATTTGTAAAGATGGCACAAAGGGGACTTGACATCAAACTGAGAAAAAAGTTCTAGGGAATGGAATTCATAGACTTCTACGAGTTGGTTGCAAAAGTAGCAAAATATGAGGAGTTACTAACAGAAGATAACAGGATAAAAAAGAAAGCTATGAGGACTTACTTTCAAGAAGTTGGTGCCCAAGAGTCTGTTGTTGTTGACCTTACTAATTCTAGATCGCAAGTTTGTCTAATACTGATGCGGCCACCATTACCACCAGAGACTGGGGATGTTTGGAAGAAGACTCAGACTTCCTTAATGCAGTACACCTTTGATACAAGCAAGGCTGAAGAGATCTTTGATTTCCTCCCTAAAGAGGATTTCATCACTCTACCTGTAGGCCACCGCATTCCTGCAAAAGAAGAAGTCAAAGGAAAAGAGTATTGTAAGTATCATGACTCTTGGAATCATACAAGTAATGCATACTAGTCTTTTAAAAATGTCATTCAGGATAAAATCAACAAGGGGATACTCAAATTCCCTAAGAAAAAGAAAGAGACTATGTTGATTGATGAAGATCCTTTCCTTCATATGGCTATTGTCAATGCTATTGGAGTGGACCTTCGTACCTTGATCAATGAGAAAAAGAAAAGTAAGCAAGGAGAAACAAGGGAGAAAGCAAAGCATGTATGGGTGCCTAAGAATCTGAACAAGAGTCTGTAGAAGACTGGGCTAGACTTTAACATGAAAAAGGGGAGTCTACCTCAGACTTACCATTCCCAAAACATTTTCGAAGGAAGGCAGCCAAGGATTGACAAGAGTCTGACCAAGAGTCTTCACCAAGTTTGCATCAAAGTTTTCCCAAAAGTCTACAGGAGATTATGCCAAATTCCAACATAAAAAGAATGAGTCTACCTCAGACTTTTCCTCCACCAGCTACTACCCAAATAAAACAGCCCAGGTTTGTGCTACCCCCCTGTGGAAGTCAAGGAAAATCAATTTGCACCTTGTCCTTCATAAGAAGTTTCCACAGCCTCTTACAAGAACCCAGAAGAGGAGACTTTAAAGGAGGAGGGCAGCTTCAAGGATGGAGGGATCTAGCACAAAAGAGGAACAGAAGAAAGGTCATAATATGCAAAAAGTACCTACAGACTTAGAGTCTGTTAGTAGCACACAAGATGAGATGGTGCAAGTGATTAAAGTAGGCCAAATTTCTATACCTTTGAGGTTTTCAATGGCAACCATCATTTTGCCAACATCATTTCAAAGGCCTAATGATGAAGAGTCTGAAGAAGAATCTCAAGAAGAACTGAAGACTCGGGGGGCAGCCTCTGAGAAACATACTGTGTGCAGTGGAGTTACCATCCAAGCTATAGAGCCTGGAATTCCAAAAGAGTTATATTTGAGAAGCCTATTGAAAGGATGACAAAACACATTAAACCATTATATATTAAGGCTCATTGCAATGGGAGGCCAATCTTCAGAGTTTTGATCGACAATGGTTCTGCTGTTAATATCATTCCATTGAGGATGGCCTTGGAACTTGGTAAGACTAAAGATGATCTCATAGCAATAAATGTATTTATCTTAGCATTTAATGGGGAGGTCACAAAAACTCTAGGAGTCTTATCAGTGGAAATCCAAGTTGGGAGCAAGACTGCTCTCATGGCATTCTTCGTGGTAACTTTTGCTACTAATTATCATGTTTTTTTGGGAAGGGACTGGGCCAATTGGTGTGTGTCATCCTCACTCCATTAATTCCTCTTGTTTTAGAAAGGGGATGAGGTGGAAATAGTGTGGGCTAATGGAAAGCCATTCAAATCCTGCACAGATGTAGTGGATGCCAGATTTTATGATTGAAGCTTTAGCCCAATTCAATTTAAAGGCAAAAATAAATATGGGGGGGCCAAAAATACTTACCATGGTGAACCATAAGGATTGCTAGCAATAAGTCAAGAATCTCCTCCAAAAGTCAGTGATCGTGTCTTACCATAGGCTGATGACTCAGCCCCTTATTGAGGAGGTTGATGATTAAATACACCCAAGCAAAAAAGGCGATAGCAGCAGCCGCATTGTTGAAGGCATAGGTGCAACAAGCTTTGGATAGGCTAATGACTGAGGAAACTCAATAAACTCTAGGTGCTGAAATAATCTTTGAAGGGGAACAACATTAGGAGGTGGAGGAAATCCAATTGTATGAGTTGAAAGGTACTCCACCTAAATTAGATGACTCTATGACTGAAGTCCAAGATCTTTTGGAGGAAGTTAACCTAGGGAATCTTGAGAAGCCCCGAATCACTTACATAAGTGGCCTGCTCCAACCTACATTGAAAAGAAAAATAATTGAATTATTACAAGAATTCAAAGATTGTTTTGCTTGGGAGTATGAGGAAATTCTAGGATTGAGTAAGAAGCTGGTGGAGCACTAGTTGCCTATTAAACCAGACTTTCGGCCTTACCGTTAGCCCCCTAAGAGGATGTCAAAAGATGTGGAACTCAAAGTAAAAAACAAAAATTGAAAAACTACTGAAAGTTGGGTTTATAAGACCTACCAGATATGTTTAGTGGCTTTCCAATGTAGTTCTGGTGATGAAAAAGAATAGAAATCTAAGAGTTTGTGTGGACTTTAGAGATCTGAATGCTACAACTTTCAAAGATATCTATGTCATGCCAATTGCAGACATGCTCATCGATGTTGCTACTAAAAATGAATTGCTTTCCTTCATGGATGGATTCTCAGGTTACAATCAAATTTTCATAGCTCCAGAAGATGTACCAAAAATACCTTAAGGTGTCCTAGCTCCATTGGGACATTTGAATGGTTAGTCATGCCCTTTGGGTTAAATAACGTGGAGGCTACCTACAAGAGAGCCATGAATGCAATTTTTCATGATATGCTTGGGAAATCTATGGAAGTCTATGTGGATGATATTGTGGTGAAGTCCAAAAATGCTGAAGACCATGTAGAGTACTTAAGGAAAGGTTTCTAGAGGATGAGGGATCACCAGTTGAAGTTGAATCCTCTTAAATGTGCTTTCGGGGTTCGGGCTGGAAACATTTTGGGATTCATGGTGCACCAATGAGGGGTAGAAATAGACAAAAATAAAGCAAGAGCAATTATGGAGTCTCAACCTCCCAGAAACAAGAAGGAATTGCAAATATTCTTGGGGTAAGTGAATTACCTGAGAAGATTCATCTCTAAATTAGCTAGGAAATCCAAGATCTTTTCTGAGTTGCTCAAGCTGAAATCTGAAGAAGAATTCCTATAGGGAGACAACCATCAAGAGGCTTTTGAAAAAATCAAGGAGTATTTGAGTTATCCTCTAGTTTTGATGCCACCAAGGGTAGGAATCCCTTTGAAATTGTACCTCTCAGCTTCAGAAGATTCTATAGGCTGCCTCCTAGCACAGAATAATTCCACACATCAGGAACAAGTTATTTATTATCTTAGTAGGTTTCTCACACCAACATAAGTAAAATACTCACCTGTGGAGAAAATGTGTCTGGCTTTATACTTTGCATGCACCAAGCTTCGGCATTACTTGATTAGGTTAAGGGTTTATGTAGCTTCACAAACTAAGTTGATTAAGTATATGCTGAACCAACCCCTCATCACTGGGCATATAGGCAAGTGGTCACTTGCTTTAGCAGAATTTTCCTTAATATATTTTCGTCAAAAATCAGTAAAAAGGCAAGCATTAGCAGACTTTTTAGCGGACCATCCTAATATGAAAACAAAAGGAGGGGAAGAATTAGACTTACCAGTTTATGGATCTGAGAAGAGTCCTTAGGTGTTTAAATTTGACGGCTCAAAGACTGAGGAGTATGCAGAATATGAGGCATTGATTATTGGGCTAGAGATATTAAGGGAACTTGGTGCAAAGGAAGTATTGGTGATGGGAGACTCACAACTGGTGCTAAGGCAGCTTTTAGAGAATACAAATGCAGCAGCCTTACATTGGCTCCCTACTACACAACAATAATACAATTGTTAGAAGACTTTGCAGATGTATCATTCCTACATATTCTAAGAGAATCAAATTGGGAGGATAATGAGTTAGCTCACACAAGATGATCCTCATCAAGAAGCATAACCATCCATCTGTCCTGGAGAGAGGGATACCAGTTAGCACCTTTAACAGAGATGTCAACCTCACTGGAGACTGGAGGCAGCCTGTTAAGATTTACCTGAATAATTTATCCATAAAAGCTCCTTATAGACTCAAGGTACAGGCTCAAAATTTTGTGTTGATAGAGAAAGAGCTTTGCATAAAGGCTTTGATGGATTGTTGTTGAGTTGTTTGGGATTTCCGGAGTCCATCAAAGCAATGAAGTAGGTATATGAGGGGATTTGTGGAGTGCACCAAGCAGGAATTAAAATGAGATGGCTAATTAGGAGACATGGTTATTTTTGGCCAACCATCCTGAAAGATTATATTAGTTATGCTAAAAGATGCAGACAATGCCAAAAGTATGGAAGGATACAAAGAATACCTGTTGATGAGTTGCATCTTATGGTAAAGCCTTGGCCCTTTAGGGGTTGGGCTATTGATTTGATTGGCAAGATCTATCTAGCATCATCCAAAGGGCATGACTTCATCACTGTAGCAACAGACTATTTCACCAAGTGGGTTGAAGCGGTACCTATGAAAAAGGTGGAGCAAAAAGATATCATTCAATTTATTAAAGAATTCATTATTCACATGTTTTGTATCCCCCAGTCTATCACCACAGACCAGGGCACCATATTCACAGGTGAAGAAATGAAAGACTTTGAAGAAGATTATGGCATCAAGCTAATCAATTCAACACCCCATTATCCTAAAGCCAATAGATAGGCAGAAGCGTCAAATAAAGTGCTAATAAACATTCTAGAAAAAATGATCAAAGAAAATCCTAGAGATTGGCACAGACTATTGTCAGAGACTTTGTGGGCTTATAGAACATCAAAGAGAAGTTCAATAGGTATGAGTCCATTTTCTATCACCTATGGTTATGATGTTTTCCTTCCAATGGAGGTTGTAGTCCCATCTTTGAGGGTTGCCAAACAGCATGATCTTACTCCTAATGATTATCACCAAGCCATGATGGTAAAGTTTCAAGAAGGGGAGTTGGTGTGGAAAGTAATCTTACCTGTAGGCACCAAGGATAGATAATTTGGCAAGTGGTCTCCAAATTGGGAAGCCCTTTCAAAGTCCACAAGGTGCTGGAAGGAAATGCTTATTGGTTGTCAAGCCTGTAAGGAGAGCCTCACAAAAGATTCATGTTGGGTAAAATCCGCAAGTGCATGGAGTTCACAAGTAATATAGAATGAGTAGAGTATCGTTCCCACGAGGATTAATTGTCTATCCACCGATCTATTTTCTTTCTTTTGTTTAAGGATTTTAATTTTAATTTTAATTAAGACTAAGTAAATTAACTTCTAAACTAATAATAATCTAAAGCACAAGATTTAATTAAGAGATTTAACAATAATAATTAAATTGCTAGGGATTAACACTTATTCACACTCAATCAACCAATTACCTAAAAGTTCTAAGTCATGATATGATCCAAGTTATCCAATAGCATTGATTAAACTCTCTCGAACATTTAACCAACTAAACCAAAATTCAAGCAATCACAAAACAACTTAATTAATTCTCATCTAATCAAATTATTCTTAATTACCCAAATATGGCTTTAAGCAAACTCTAAGGATATCTAATCACTAATTATAATCTCTTATCAATTAGCAATTAAATAAGTATTTGTAGATCAATTGTATTACCATCTCTCAATGCATAACACAACTAAGTTCATAATTTTGATGATCAAACAAAACTAAGTATGAAGAACAACAAATGCCACATATCATAGAGACTTAGATTTTATAGATAATTATAATGAAATTGTGTTTCAAAATATTAATCCCTAACTATAGAGTTTAGTTAGACATAATTAAAGCATTCACAAAGTACCAAGAAGAAGAAGAAATCATAAATACAAGATAGGAGAGAATAAGAAGGAAAATCTCTCAATCTTCAATCTCAAATCTTCAATCTTATGTTTCCTTGACTTTGTCTCTTCCAAGATCTCTCCCAAGCTTCCTAGAGTTCTCCAATTGATTTCCTTAAAGTCCTATTTATAAGAGTTTGCTTCCTCCTATTGTGGTTAGGTAAAAGAGTTCCAATTTCAAAGTAAAATTCGAATTTGGAGTTGACAGCCCGTCACGGCGGCTACACTTGGGGAGGGCGTAACAAAAATCAGCTTTTCAAGTGTAGCACCCTCTACACTTGTCGCGCACTCAACGATTTTGAGCTTCAACTTCCTTCTTTTCTTTGACTATCAAGTCAAGTTAAAACCTACAAAAAGACTTTAAAACCTTGCTCAAATCACAAATATAACAAAATGCAATGTAAATGAACCTAAGATGAATCTAAGATGCATGATATTCCTACTTAAAATACCTAATAATGTATGTAAAATTAACACATATCAAACTCCCCCACACTTAAGACTTTGCTTGTCCCCATGCAAACACAAACATCTTTATTAAAAAAAACTTTCACAATCCAATTAAACATCTTCATTCTTATAAAAGTATACATCACTCGTTCCATAACTAAAAACCTTAAACTTCTAAGTTGCGCAATCTTAAGTAATTCTAAAATCAAGAACATTTATTAACAAGGATAAACAAATAAAAATTTCTCACATAAAGATTATATTAATAAAGAAAAAAAAATAAAACATGCTCATTAGCCAAAAATTTACCAATCATAACCAAATAAATAGCTTATAAAAGCACCTTTATATATTTCAACACCAATGAGGATCAATAGGAATTTTAACAAATTAAGCACGTTAGGGGGTAATTGAATTTTTTTTTTCTCTTGTGAGTGCATTTTATGCTCTATCTCACTTTTGCAAGTGCATTTTACACTCCATCTAGCCTTAACAAATGCGTTTTACGCTTCATTTCGCTTTTTTTTTTTTTTTTAAATGCTCCATTGCTACTTTATTATTTCCTATATCATATCCTCAAAATTTTAGGTTTCTAAAGCCATTTACATTAGTTATGAGAGGTAAATAATGGGTTAACTCATATGTTTAAGATTTCTAAATAAGCATAACCAAAATGTAAGACTTTTTGTGTAGTTATCCCTACTAATAAATATTCTTAATATAAGAATTAACTAAAAACCACACTCTTGTCCATTCAAAATCACAAGTTGCAAATTGAGTGACATATAATTCTATTTCAATTGAAAAATGTCCAATTTTCAAGTTAAAGCCCCAAATGAAGATGTTAACTTACTCACAACACAAAAATTATGAAAATAAAAACTAAAACAAAATTAAAATGCATATGCAAATAAACATGAACTAAAATAAGGTTACTCTGCCCCACACTTAAACGTCACATTGTCCCCAATGTGATTTCCAACAATGCATAATAAAGAAAAAATGAATTATGAAACATTAATGAAGAAGGTAATAAAGGTCAAGAAAAACTTCCCTCAATGAGAACTTGAAAGGAAAAGGAGGAAAGGGAAGGTTGGACACGAGTTTTTAATTCCACTGGCTCCTTTTTTTCTTTTTTTTTTCCCAGCGTCGCACCCTCTATAGTGTCGTGCCTTCAACGGATGGTGTTGTATTCGTTTCTGTTGCGCCCTCCACACTTGAGTTTTCACTTCTTTGCTTTTCAATTTTGAACAAACCCTTAACTAAAAACCAATATAAAGACTAAGGTAAAAAATAAAAGAAATATGGGGAAATAAAAAATAAACAACTAAAGATAAGTAAAAATAAACACGCAAATAAAATAGAAAGATAAAAATAAAATAAAAGAATTTGGGTTGCCTCCCAAGAAGCGCTTCTTTATAGTCGTTTTAACTGGACTTTTGATGTTATCCATCTTTGTCCAAAGGAATGAAGGTCTCCTTATGTTTTTTACCTCCATAAATTAAAATAAAGAAAATTTTGCAAAGGTTTTGGCCTTTGCACCTTTTCTTTTTTTATTACAAACCTTAAAAGAATTTTCCTTATTGCTTCATTATTTGCAAACCTCAACCTGATAATTTTAGGTACATATTCAAATAGTTTTACCCATAGACTAGTAAGTGTAGAAACTTCAAATTTTGGCATTCAACAAAATATTCACATCAACTCCATCCACTTCTTGCAAATGTGAGACGATCCACCCAAATTCATTCACCTTTTGTTTCAAAACCTCTACATTAGTAATTCCCTTCTATGTAGAAAATTTAGAAGATACAAATATTGTCCATGTATTTAATTCTCCAACAAATAAACACTTAATGAGGGGTGGCAATGGTGTAAGCTCATTTGTTATTGGGGTTCCAAGTAATGGTGTTTGTGGTGTCTGAATTCCTCCCTCTTTTATAAATTCCTCAAGTTAGAGCTGCTCAACCTCTTCATCATCCCAAAGGATAAATTCATTGCTAATTGGGGAAGTTTATAAAATTTGGAGTTTCACCCCCCATTTAGCTATGAATCTATGAATTACATCTTGTAGGATCAAGTTTCCATCCTTGGGTTCACATAACCTATCACCTCCCATAGCATAAAATCTTTCTATAGCTGGTTGAAAATCATATTGTTGTTGGGAAGATGGTTGGGGTTGAAATTGATCACAAAAACTTTCAGTTCCACATTTCCACTAAACACTAACTCCCTTTTCTTTTGCCTTAAGTTGTACTTAGCCCCCACATTCCAGGTTAGTGAGCTATTTTCACTCTCAACTGTTAGACCCACCTTTCAGCCCTTCACAGCCCCTTGTTGACACATTTGCTTTTGGAGTCTTCTAGAGTCTGTCAAGAATTTAGCCCAGTCTCCCAAGGACTGTAAGGTACTATTCTTTATAAGTCCCAAATCCTCTCATGGGCCCAAATTAATTAATCATTGTTTGGCCCAATAATATCTAGCCCACTACAAATATGGAAATGTGGAACTGAAATATAGGAACGAACTACCTGCCAAAGACTATAAAAGCAAGGACAAAAAGAGGACAATGGACAATCAATCAACAAATTCACAGACTACAAGTAAATCAAGAAAAATATCCCAAGCTTCCCAAAACTTTTATTTACATTTCATGTCAAAGCCTCTTGGCTTATTTCATTTATTTTTCATAGTCTCTGCAAAGCCTCTTGGCTTTTATCATTTATTTTCCAAAGTTTCTTCAAATTACAAAATAATTGTATTTAATGTATTCAAGTTTACATTGATATAAGCCAAAAAATTTCAAATCTACATTTCTTTTAGTTTCTTTTGTGGCAATTGGTGAAGCTATGTGAGGCCTCGCTCGAGCACCGGTCCGATCCGCTGGAGGGGGATCAAAATACTCATTCGGGTCTAGTCTCACGATGGAACCCTCGGGTTTGGATTGGTTGATTTGAAAATGCGTTTTGGGAGTCGCCACCTTAATTTTATTTTTAATTGGGAAAATTTAAGGGAAAACCCATTTAATGACTCCAATTATTAATATCCCAATAGAAAAAGTGCACTAGCCTCGATTAGCAAAGAGGATTCTGGGACTAGGTTTTCAGTTTATTTTTAATTCATTTGGCAAGATTAATACAAAAATGACTTAAAATGAAATTCATGAACAATATAATAATGAATGAACAATTATGAATTAAAGTAAATAAAGTAAATAAGAATTTAAAGCAATTAAGTAAAGAAAGCAAATATTAAAGTTACAAAATAAACCAAAATAGGGGATACTTTCTCTAGCCCTTATGGGATTCTAGGAAAGCAACACATTCCCCAAATTAAATCCGATAATAAAAGTAATTAAA
>CATKHJ010105858.1:0-39755 GCA_949750685.1 Vernicia montana | reverse complement strand
ATTATCTTAATCAAATTAAATTAAAAATATATATTAAATTAAATACATTTCTAAATCATT
This sequence comes from Vernicia montana, assembly GCA_949750685.1. Classification (NCBI taxonomy): domain Eukaryota; kingdom Viridiplantae; phylum Streptophyta; class Magnoliopsida; order Malpighiales; family Euphorbiaceae; genus Vernicia; species Vernicia montana. Next base: position 39,695 of record CATKHJ010105858.1, on the reverse strand, counting down.
ATCTTAATTAATTTTTCAAAATAAAAAAAAAATCATGAACTCTACAAATTACCTAATTACTTATTGGAACTCTACTTGCAGGCAACAAAATTGCAAAATAATTTTTATTTTCCATTAGTTATATCAAAGTAGATTGTGTTTTAATACTGTTTGGAAACACAAGGAATTGAATTATATTGGATAAGTTGATACTCTCATCTCTTTGTTAATTCCTTTGCTTTCACCTACAAATTTTACTTACATTTTTTCATTTGATTTTTTAGATGGCAAAAAGATACGATTTTGTGGATGACATCAGTCCGGTCAAGAAAACATGAAAGATTAAAGTCAGGATAATTAGACTATGAGATATGTCTAGCTTTAATAAAGCTGATTATGTAAACAACATCGAAATGATGTTGTTGGATGAGAAGGTATGTACTTCATACACAATAGATGCATATATATTTTTTTTGATATTAATTTTTATTTTTTTAAAACATTAAATCTGTGTAACAAGCCAACAACCCAATTGTTATATCAATTATGGAGAAATTTTTAACTTTACAACCTGTAACTTTATAGCATAGAAAAGAGAATGAGACAAAAAAAAAAAAAAAAGTATAATTTGTAAAATCAATTTATTTGTCTATATCCATGTTATAAATTTATGGTTTTTCTATTTATCTCAATTACAGAACATGAGATTGAATAGTCATGGATGAACAAAAAATTAATACATTCATATGTATGCTCAAGATTTCTTTGCTGTTTTGGAAATGATTAATTAATCATTTTTTTTTTGTGTAACACATATAACTTTTGTCCATTCGTATATGTATGCTCAATATATTTTTTTCGATTTTAGTTTTAATTTTTTTTAAAATTTTATGAAATATGATAGGATGGTAGAATACAAGCAAGTATCAAAAGGACACTGATTAATAAATTCTAAACACTCTTGAAGGAACAAAAGGTATTTATGATTATCAATTTCATTGTAGGCCAAAACGGTAGTTCTTTCAAAACTACCAAGCATCCATTCAAGATTAATTTCCTATATTCCACCTCATTGAGAGAATTGGATGATGCTTTTCATGCATATGGATTTAACTTTATTCTATTTGATCAAATCCTATCAAAGAATGTTGATGATTCCTATTTAATTGGTATGTTCTATGTTCTACTAGAATTTGCACTTTATATATTGTGATCAAAATATTTTTTAATAATTTTGCTATTGATTTTTGTCAGAAGTACCTTTCAATATCGATGCCTTATTATCTTTTTTTTTTTTTTTTCTATTTTTCAAAATATTTTGACAAATTAATGTGTTGTTTTGGTATGGAACAATCTAGGAGTCAGCATGTGTGGTATTGGCTACTATTTTGTATATTGAAACTGAGTACAATTGGTTCTATAATTCCTGCAAAAAGTGTAAGAAAAAAGTAAAAACTGACAGTGGAAAATATTAGTGTGCTAAATATTGTGATTATGTCAAGTTTGTTGTGCCAAGATATTGTAATATATTATTTTGTTATTGTGTATTATAAAGATAACTTTATAATAATATGACTAATTATCTAACATGGTGAATCTAACTTTAAAACATATTCAAAGTTCAAGTTAGAGTAATAGATGATACATTCAATGCATCTTTTGATATATTTGATCGGGAAGCCCAACAAATAATAAGGAAATCAACTGATGATTTAAGGGGTCAATTAATGAAGGTAACATTATCTAACTTGCGCTCTTTCTGGTTTGTAATAGGTGGATCTGAGTCTCATGAAAAAAAAAAAAAAAAAAAAACTCAATGTCTTATTGAAATTCGGTAGATTGTGAAAAGGTTCTTTTTCTCCATATTTATTTTAGTTTTCCCGAGTAATCTTTCAATATGGGCTTCTTAATATCCGTTAAAAAATCTATTTAGCGTTACTCATATAATTATATACAATGGAGCAAAATGGTATGAGTTACTTTTATCATACAATTGTCTAAAATATTTTCAATTTCAATAAATAGCATATTAGAATCATAATTTGATTTATTATTGCAATATATGAATTTAGAATCAATAAAATGAATAATCCCGCTGTAACGCGTGGGTTTGTATCTAGTATAATACTATAGTAGAAGTATTAATAATAATCTATATAAATACATCAAAAGAGAACCAGAAACACTATAGAGGAACATTGTCAATTTCAATTGAATTTGGCCCACGTGAAATGGTCATATTGCCCCTAGCTAGCTGCTTCTTAAGATAAAACAATGCCGCTTTCATGCTTTGTGCCATGAATTGTCTGCTTTGCCCCTAGCTCGCCTCACTCCCTTATACAAAACGGCGTCGTTCTATTTTTACGTCCGTGCAATGTCCAATTTGTCCCTCGGTTCTCCTTCTTCGTGCTAGCGAAACGGCGTCGTGTGCTTGGTTCGTTCGGTCTTTCACATATGGCCTGTTGCTAACCCTAATTCTCTTTCATTTTGCTTTGTTGTTCTTCAGCCTCCTTCGACTTGTCTCTCTCATTCTCTCTCCTTCAAGATTCTTCTTCTTTGCCATTTTGGTTTTGTAGCTGTGTAAACCCTAATTTTGCTTCCTTTATGCCTTTGTGGTCTTTAATTCTTCTCCGTTGATTTGTTTTACGTTTATTTTCTTCGCCGTTTTGATCGTGTGTCTTTGTAAACCTTAATTTCTTCCTCTCATTCCCTATGATTCTAGAATCTTTTTGCTTCGTCAATCTCATTGTGTGCCTCTGTGAAAGCTAATTTCTAAGTCGTTTTCTATCTATCTTTTTTGCAGTTGTCACTGTATGTGTTTGTGAGCCCTGAGTTTTCTTCCTTTATGTTTTTGTGGGTGTTGGGTAGATTTTTTAGCTAGGTGTACCGATCCCATTCGGATGGGTAATTCTGAGTTGGAGATGGGTATGTTGGTTTTTTGATTTTGGTTTCTATGGTCTTTCTGAGGTTCATCTGTTGTCAACCAGGAGGATCAGTGTTGAATCTGTTCTTTTTAGCCTCTGTTCCATAGATCGGCGAAACAACGATTGTTTTCTTTGCATGCTTTCGCATCCTCCTGTGATTGAGCAAAATGTTGTCGTTTTGCTTATTTCACTCATTTGTAAACCCTAATTTTGTTTCCTTTCTTATTCTTTGGCCACTTTGGAGTCTGGCGGACCTCTCATAGGGTCTTCTTCTTTGTGTAAGTTCTCTTGTAAACCCTAATTTTCTTTCTTTCTTTTTTGTTAGGTTTTTTGGTAATTTTATTTGATGATCTTTTGAATTAATCTTTTGTTTTTGCTATTTTATGTTGCATGTTGTGTTTGGTTAAATTCGTGGCTTTTGTCTTTTTCATTTTTCTGTTTGAATTTCTATTGTTTAATTACTAATTATCTAACTCTTGTTTTTTGTATTTTTTTTGCATGTTTGCTTTTGTTGGTGATGGCCTGTGTCGGATTGAAAATGGGTAGATAGGGTTTGGAAACCCTAATTCTTTGCTGGAGGTTCACTACTTGATTCTTCTGGCTTTTATATAGATTTTTACAATTTTTATTGGTTGAGATGTATGCCATTTTTAATTTGGGTTTTTGTATTCTGATTTTGATTGAATATGTCTAAAATTTAAGTAATTTTTTATGCATGTTATATTACTGATTTATTTAAAACTGTATTTTATCTCTTCTACTTGAATATTTTGAAAAGAAGAAATGGATTTAATTTTTTTCCCTTCAAAGGATTTTAATTTTTAAAAAGATATTAGAATCTATGTTGATTTCGCTGTTTTCAATGATTTCGCTATTTTCAATTATGTGGTTACTAGCTTTAAAATTTTAACTAGTGCACGTGTCTAACTTGAGGCTAGCCATTGAAACAGGTGCCTTGTGTCAAAAATTTTATGCATAATGAAATCATTGCTAATTTAGCACTTAAGCAATCATTGTAATATCTTTTTATATCTTTTCCATGAAATGTGATTAGCCTTAATTTAACCTCTCCTATAGGGGTTTATTTATGTATAGATGATTACTAAATAGTGGGTTAAACTACCAATGTAATATCTTTTGTATATCTCCTACCTTGAATTTGATTGGTCACTGTTTAACCCCTATAATAGGGGGTCTATTTGTGTATATATGTGATATATTCTAATATTTTACTAATGATGTTTTTGCATTAAATGAGGTGAGCCCCTGCTTTAATCCCTATGTCTGCTTCTAATTATGCTTTACACTCTCCGTTTTTAATTTTGCTTATAAATGTGTCTGCACTTGGATTAAATGCTATCCATCTTTTCTTTGTCTTTTTAACTATCTTTGAAATATGTCACTTTCCCTTATTTACTGCTCTCATTAGTAGTTGTTGATGTTGCCTACTTATGCTTTCCTTATAAGTGTCTGACTAAGATCTTATTTTCTAACTTTTACTGAACTGTTTTTATAGTTTTAAGACTTACATTACTCTTTCATATTCATTTGGTCTTTTTTGTTATTCTGTTTTAAAAATGTTTGTGTCTGTTATGCTTTTTTTTTTTTTTTTTTTCAAAAATATTTTTGCCCTTTTCAAATAGTCATTGATTTTTTGGGCTCTAAAGGCCAGTGCTTGCTTCTTTTACCTGTGTAATGCACTGGCCTTTATTATTTTTTCTAAATATGTGATCTTTTCTTTATTTGACACTTTATATTCTGATTTCATTTGCACTGCTTTAATGGATTTAACATTTAGAGTGTTTTCTTTGTTTTTAATGCACCATGATCTATCTTCTTTATATATGAAACCTGTTTTTGTTCAGGTTACTCTATTTGGTTTAACTGTTTTTTTTTAGCTGGCTCTTGAATCTGGTGATTTATTTGTTGCTTTTATGATTACCTTTTTATTTCAATGTTTTTGTACGTAGCTTGGCTTTTTACCTTTTAAGGTGACATGCATGAATGTGAGCTCCTAAATTACTTTGTTCAGCTTGGTTGATTCTGTCCTATAAGTTAGTGATTTGTTTGATCATTTATTTGTTAACTATGAGTTATTTATGCTTTATTTTCTGAAAAAAAAAAATGGTGTTTTTCATGTTTGCAAATATTAATTATTTATTTGGATATAAAAAATGTTGTTAGCCTACTTTTTTCAGTTGTTGGTTCCACACTGTAAGTAAACTTCTATTTTCAGTGCCTAACTTTAAATGGATGTATTGATTATCCCGATCACTAGCCTTTTCAGTTTCTTCTTGAGCTTTTACTAGGTACGTCTCTATTGAAATATTGTTTATGATTATTATTATTATTTTTTTACTTACAAAGTGATTTAATGTTATCTTTTCAATTTTGATAATTCTGCTATGAGTGTCAACTATGATATTCTCTAGCCCAATCTTTCTTTCCCACAACGGAAGCAGTAATCTGCTGATTTGGTGCTTTGCGGGAAGGGTTGGGTTATAGGAAAAGAAATATTTGTGATCTCGGGTGAATTAAGTTATGAACAGCGTGAGTGGTCCATGAATCATTTCTGCAATTCAACTGATGCCAAAGTTTTCTTTGGATTAATTAAAGCTTGCGAAGAGGGAATTTCTTTGGTTGGGACATCACACATCATAATCTTAGATGTTCATCTAAATTCATTAATTACACGTCAAGCAATAGGATATGCATTCCGTCCAGGCCAAAAGAAGAAAGTTTATGCTTACCGGTTGGTTACTGCATATTCACAAAGTCCATCATCTTCACTATTAGGACAGCGGCAACTGAGAATGAAGTAAGGAAAGTTATTTAAACATAGATACGAAAATGACTTTTTTATTTTTTTTTTACCGAGTGATTTAATTTTATCCTTTAGATTTTTGATAATTTTCAGCTATGAATATCACATATTCAAAAATATTTTGGATATTTTCAACGCGACAATTCGAATTCCAGAATTTTGCCGCGGCAAAGCATGGTGGGCATTTTCTAGTATCATATAAGCTTGGCTCATTTGCTGATTTTGTAAAAATTCTAATTGATTTTCTGTGCATTGAACAATAAGTGAAATTGGTGATATAAAATAATTTATTTAGGGACTTGGGTTTTTATTTTTTTTCATATTATATATTCTTATGTGCTACATTGAAATTTTTTTAGAACAAAAAGGCATTCAGAATTTAAGATTTCTAGATTAACAGGTAGACAATGATTATATATATAAATATATGTTTGACTCGAAAAAAATTAATGCATTCTTAGCTAGTTATTGAAAATTATATTTTAACTTGGACGAATATGCCTAATAATCCGCATATGCTTTACTAATTCTCTAAATTTTATTAATTTTCCCATTTTGATTAATAACTCATCGCTATATTGATAATAATAAAAACTTAGAACTTGAAATTCTCCATCCTTCATACATGTTCTTTTTTTTTTGTTGAAAAATTCCCTTCATACATGTTCAAGGCTTTGAAAAAGAAAATATCAAATAGGCTAAGGTTAAGCCTATTAGCTTCACTAGCTTAAATTATTATTGTATTTAATTAATTAATTATATATTTATTTCAGAAGGAGACAATTGATTAGCTGTGGGACCTCCACGTGGAGGAACAAGAATGGCCATTGACAATTTCTTGGAAAACTAGATTCTTCCACTTGCCTGATATATACTTAATAACTAATAAATTTTTTTTTTTAAAAGAAGAACATCCATAACTGTAGTTGATCGGACTAGCCGGTCGGATCAAAATAACCAGAAATCAATCTAATTTTCAATTGAATTTAATTCTTTAATTCTTTTATTGTCATAATCAACTTCAATTCGTATGAACTGTTCGGTTAATTGATTGACCTGATATCAATTTAACGAGGTAAATAATATTCAAGTAAAATTTTTTTTTTTCTTCAACACGATTCAAACTTATGATCAGCTTATACAATTCTCAACCATTTATGCTCAATATGACCTTGTAACATATTCTCCCATAAAATAATAATATGCTATTTAAAAATTATATAGTAAAATTAATTTTTAATAACCACCTTCTAATATAAGTAATAGTAAAATTTAAATATATTATAAAATAAATTTAAGTTTTTTAGCACTAAAAAATGAAATTTCTCTCACTTTTATTTACATAAAAAAAAATAATTACTTTTAAAATTCTTATTACCTATTATTCTATTACTATCTTAAATTTTAAAATTATTTTTATAGAATTTGTTATATTTAAATTTATTTCAAATTATTCTATTAATTAAATTGTTTAATTATAAAATTTATGTTTTTATATTATATAATATTAATTTAATTATTTTTTATTTAATTTCGATTTGATTCTAGTTGAATATCTGACCCGTGACCATTTATCTTCACCGGTTTAAAAACCAAACTGGGATTGAAAATACTGAACATAACATCCCATGTGGCAGTAAACAGATTAATTAATCAGTGATTAAGTGATTCTAATGATGAATGATTAAAGTATTGATCAACTACTATGGTGTAAGCTCCATTATCAAGAGTTCAAGCCTTATTTTCTTCCCTATAAAAAAATTGTACTTATCAATTAATTAATTAGTTTGGTTCACTTTCATTTTCCATTGTAGAGGTGGCTGATTGCTTTTGATTGGTTAACTTGTGTAGAAATAAGGTCTTCTTTTGCTGGTTCAACTAATTCTTTCTTTATTTGGGCCAAAAAAAAAAAAAAAAACTAATTATTTCTTTATTATTGTCAATAAATAATAAATAAATAACAATTCTTTTTTTTATTGAATATATTTGTTAATTTCAAGGATATAAAAACACCAACGTAACAAACGAAAAAGGTAAAATTTGTCTCTTCTTTTGTTATGCCCGTACAGTCGCCACTAAATCTTTCTGTTTCATATTATATATTATATTATCTCACAAATTTTAATTATAAATATTGAGTTAGTTATTATTGCTACGATTTGCTTTCTCTTTTTTCTCTTTTCTCTCAATAAGCCTCTTTGTACTCTCACAAATTTTAATTAGAAATATTGAGTTAGTTATTATCCAATCATGATCTTTCATGTTAAACAGTAACTACCCCATAAGGTGAATATAAAAATTAACTACCTGAATTATGGGGAGTGTATTATAATTAATACGTTCACGTGTTAGATCATTATTGGTAGTTCATAATCTGACGTGATGAATTTAATTCACTTAAGAATTTCTTCTCACTTACCCTTTATTTGAAAAAATGTAGGAAGGGGAGAATATACATAAATTTTTTGTTTTGTTTGGAAATAAGAGAAAATTAAGGGAGAGAAAATTAAGTGAAAGTTTATTTATTTTATTTGAAATAATGATTAAAAAATACTTTGAAATTGAATTTGTGGTATAACCCTTGAATTTAATTAAGTTTTCTATTATTTGAAAGGGTAAAAAAGTAATTACAATAATTTTTTCCTCATTTTCATCTCAAAATGAAGTGGCAAAAATTTGTGGGCTCAAGAGACTAATTTTCCCCTCACTTTTTCCTCTTCTCCATTTTTCTTCATTTCCCAAACAAGAGAAAATTGAGGGCCTGTTTAGTTACATAAAAAATTTTCTGTTTTCATTTTTAAAGAAAACTGAAAAATGAGTGGAAAACATATTTATTTGTTATGATTTAAAAATTATTTTCAATTTTAAAATATGAAAAATTTGTTCATTTAGCAACAATGATAGTGGTGGCAGTGGTGGTGGCGGTGGTGGCAGTGGCGGTGGTGGTGGCAGTGGAGGTTGTGGCCATGGTGGTGGAAGTGTTGGGCATGGTGGTGGCGGCGACGACGGAGGTGGTGGAGGTGGAGGTGGAGGTGGAGGTGGTGGTGGTGGTGAGATGATGATATTTTTACTTAAAAAAATTAATGAAGAAAATTTTATAAAACATTTTAAACTTGTTTTCTAGTTTTCTTTTAAAATAATGAAAACAGTTTTTTGATGAAAATTTTGTAAAACAGTCAAAGTAAACACAAAATTCTATTTTCTGTTTTCATTTGAAAAGCTTTTTATAAAACTGGAATAATTTTCCCCAGCTAAATAGGCCCTGAGCATCTCTCACCACTTTCTCCCCTTTCATTTTCACCCCTTTCCAAATATAAGTTTAGGGTTTTCAGTAGGGGACACCTCCGGTGACTCCGACCACTAGAGGGGAGTCCCGAAATCACCTTTTTTTTTTTTTTTTTTTTTGTAAATATATGTGGGTTACTGCTCTTTGTATTTTTTTTCTTGTCTCCTGAAGTTTATGGGTTGTTGGGTTTTATTGTAGCTGCAAGGCTTTGGTTTTGCGGCGAAGATCCTGTCATAGTCGAGTACAACGTTGTCTGACTCTCCTATCACCTTCAACATTTTAGGGAGTTGTCATGTGATGGTTGCCAGTGGGAGGGAGAAGAGATTGCTAGTACTAGTTTTGGAGTCTTAGAGATTGTAATCTTGGAAATCGATCCTCACCAAAGGCTGAGATCCATTGCTAGTGGCAGAGGAATTGTTCATTCTAGGCTATGGCCGAATTGACAGAGGGGATCCGTTCCTTGTCAAAGTTACACTGATTATGGATCTGTATGGCAGTGGTGGGCAAATATTAAGGCTTAACAGTACAAGGATTTTTGGGTTAGTCTAACCGTATACCCCCTGTTATCTATAGTGCTTTTCTCTTTGTCACTAGTGACGACGAAGACGATGGTGGAGAGAGTGAAGGCTTCTGGAAAGGAGAAGACTAGTCAGTGACATATGTGTAATTTAACAAATTTTGTAGGCCTTTGGATCGAGTGTCTTACAAACTTTGAGTCTGTGGTAATTGTTGTTTTGGGCTTGAAGCCCAGGTTTAAAAACCTTTTGAAGTGTAGGTTTTATTTCGACCTTAGGTCCATTTCGATTCTCTCATGTTGGGCTATCTCCATATGTATGAACCTTATTTGTACTGATTTAGACTTAAAGCTTTATTAATACTAGCATTTTTTCTTTGGGCAAATAAAAAAAAATATTGAGTTTGTTTATCAATTTATTTATTAGAATTTTGAAAAATCTTATATGAGACCATAACAAAAAATATACTTTTCTTTTTTCTAAATCTTTTCTCTCAATGTAAATAATTGACATTAATAAAACTAAAATGGTAAAGTTAATATATTAAAAAAAATTAACCTATAATACAATTGGACAAAAAAGAAAATGTCATTTTTCTAATAAGTTTAAAAGTCTCATCTTGAATGGAAATATTTATTTACATTTATATAGATATTTAAATAATAACACATATCATCAATTACTATTATTATGTCGATAATTTATTAATAAATATTTAATTTATAGTATAAAACCATAGAAATTCAAATCAGATGTTTTTTTCTCTAATTTAAAATTTTCAATATAAAGATTAAAAAGTAAACAATAATATCTTGTTAAATCTTGATTGATGTTGTGCACACTAATACATAGACTAATGATAAGTGCATATATGGACAATAGATTCATATTCGATTCCCCTTACCTTTCCTTCCTAAAAAAACAAAAAAAAAAAAGTCTTGATTGATGTTGTGATGAGTGAAAAGTATATTTAACTTTTTATGTGATTGGTATATAGCATATTACCAATTAGAATATTTTACAAAAAGGGTAATGAATTAGAGTTTTGATTATAGGGATGTCATTATCTTAGCCTGATAATGGACGTAAAACCCATTAAAGATTTAAAGAATACTCTTCAATTAATTAATATAAATGAGTTTCATGATAAGAATAATTACAAAAGATTGAGATTAATTAATTAATATAATACAATACTTAATTATTTGTATTGTAATTAATTAAATAAATTAAATTAAATAGATGTTAATGTCAACTTTAGTGCTTTGGACATGCTCATTGTGGTGGGGCTTTGGGAAAATCGTTATTCTTGAATTTCAACAGCAATGACAAAAGCAAACTGATTGGGTGCTGCATTGCATGACTAGTTATACAATGTAATTTTCTTGGCCTTTTTGAGGTTTGATAGTGACATCTTTACTAGTTTTTCTTTTCCTCTTTATATTAAAAAAAAAAAAAAAAAATCAGTTCTTGCACTCAAGAATTTTGTTAGGGTGTGTTTTGATAGTTACTAGGAAATTGAGTGAATTTTCTATGAATTTTACTATCAGGATAAGAAAGTGAATTATATGTATACTTTTTATATATAAAAAATTCTTTAAAAAAAATTGAACAATTAGGAATTGAACTTTTAATTTCATATATTATGAGATAAATATTTGATCATATTAAATTACTAACTCGATAATAAGATAAATTTAGTACCACATAAAAAAAATTAATCTATAATTAATATCAATATAGATATTTTGAACTAAATATATTTGTGTAATCTAGTCAGAATCAGATCTTCAATTTATCATTTTAGATATTAATAAATTTGTGAAAAATTGTCTTTCATTACCTTGAAATTGTATAGTTTTTTTTTTTTTTTTTTTTTTTTTTTTTACCATTTCAAAAAACTGATTTTATATAGTTTCATTATGGCAAATTAATTCTCTCTCATAATGAAAGGTTTTTCCTTATTAGAGGTTAATTTTCTCGGTAATAACGAATATGGGGGCATAGAATCAAATGATTTCTATGAAATTAACCATAAGAGAACAATAACAAAGTCTTTCTAAATACTCAATTGACACCTTCAATTGTATAAACTATAAACAACAATTTATGAGTCCACAACACCTCCTACAAGTTATTTCAATTAAGGCAATGGCTATTCTCATCACCATGTTTGTTTCATGATTTTGGCTAACTATTATTGTTTTCACTGAAAGGTCATTTTCGTTAGTTCAATAATTCATTGATGCTTCTATGTCATTGAATTAATAGAAAATTCTATAATTAGTCTCTTTCATTGCAGTTATGACTTCCATGTTTTTCTCCTCAATTACAAAGTTTTGTTATTTAATTATGTTTAAGTTCAACTACGCAAGTTAATTAGTCTAAAGATAGAAGTACTAAAAGAAAGGAAAGAAAGGAAATAGTATACAATAATTTTATAGGTTAATTTAGATGATAAATAGTTTTGCTATTCAATTATCTTATGGAGAAATTTTTAGTTAGACTCAGTCTACCATTTTATCTGTAAACTAAACTAATAAAAATAAGACACATTAATTAATGATGTCATATATGGAATTTTTCATTACATTATTAATTAATGTATCTTATTATTATTGGAATAGTCTATGGGTGAACTGATAGATTGTTAGAGTCTAACCATAAAAAGGTTTTTTTTTTTTACCCATATCGAAAAGATGGACTTAATAGAACATGCAAAAATTATCCGTAATATCATTAATTATTAAAAAAAAAAAAACAATGAAATGGTATAGAATGACCTGTTCATGATAGATTATCATACTTAAAAAATGAGAAATGCTCTTAAAATAATGAGCATAAGAAATGTAATCATCAAGATGCTCATTGGGGGAAGTTTGGCTGAGTCAAAGCAAAAAATTAACAAACTTTTAACCAAATAAGAATATTTCCTATTTCCATTTGGTACTCTCTCACTCTCATTCAAGAGCTCAAGAGAAACTTACATATGGTTTAATAAGAGGCTGAAACTAAAAAAGAACAAATAGATACGAACAAGCAATAAGACTCTTTCAGCTCTCCCTTTTTCATTTGACAGTATCTCCATTTCTCTTCATATAAATTCCTTAAGACTCCAGACTACTAAACCACCAACATCAACTACTTCTAGTCCTTACAAATTCTAAAGAACTCAACACAAACAAAAGAAAGGAAGATATGGGTAGGAAAAGAAAGGTTGGTGAAACTATGGAGGACAAAAACTCTAGTGAAGGAACAATGGCTTGGGATGAGATGGTTAAGGAAGCTGCTGAGGCAGCTGCACTAGGAGGTGTTCGGAGAGCTAAGAAGCGATTTGTCGGTGTCCGACAAAGGCCTTCAGGTAGATGGGTAGCTGAGATTAAGGACACTATACAAAAAATAAGGGTATGGTTAGGGACTTTTGATACTGCTGAGGAAGCTGCAAGAGCCTATGATGAAGCTGCTTGCTTGCTTCGCGGTGCTAATACAAGAACAAATTTTTGGCCATGTTCTCCTTCTTCTTCAACAACTCCAGCTCTTCCTTCTAAGATTACTAACCTTCTTCTTCAAAGACTTAAAGCAAGAAACAATTCTTGCCCTTCTGTTTCGCCAACGACCTCTTTGCCTGTCATCAATCACCAAGAAGAAAAGCAAGAAGTTGAGGAATATAGAGAAGAAGCAACAGAGTTCTCTGACACCCAATTCACTGATTTCCTCAATGATCCTGAAGATTATTACATCAATAGTACTACTAATTCAAGTGCTATTGATTACATGACAACTAGTTTCGAGTCATGTTTAACTGAGAAAGAAGAAGATAGTACTGGAGGCAGAGAATTGGACTTTGACTATAACTTGAGTGATGATGTTAATAATTTTGGAGGCGAAGGCGAAGAAGAAGATGGAGAAGAAGGTGAGGAAGAAAGGAATAATGATATAGGAGGTGGATTGGATTTCCAATTTGTTGATGATGTTGGATTATCTTGTTACTACTCTCCTTTTGACATTGCTGAAGAGATTGAAGAACCAGTGGAGGCAGAGACCTATGGAGATGAGCCTTCAATGCTTAGAGCAGCCATGAAGAGGATGAAATATGAAAGGAAAATTTCTGCTTCACTTTATGCCTTCAATGGGATTCCTGAGTGCTTAAGGTTGAAACTTGGATCAAGAAATGTGAAGGAAAGATCAGAAAGGTCTGTTCAATTAACCAATCTTCGAAACGCATGCAAAGAGAAGCAGACAAAAGCAGAAGAAGAGAACGTGGAAATGATGGAGAAGAAAGAAGAGGAGGAGAACCCACAAAGCTCAATTGAAATAGACTCATCTTCTGCTTCCTCTGCTTCTTTAAGCAATGATGGTGAATTGTCAATTTGGAGCTCTCTTGATCTTCCACCAATTTGCTTTGTTAATTAATTCATATTATGATCTATATCTACAAGTCAACAAATCATAGTTTAATAAATTTCAGGCAATTATGATCATTAGATATGTTGAGGAACAAGTGATATGTACTATTAGCAATACCATAGTAAAACTTTTGACCCTCTTTTCATGTTCTGCTATGAAATATAAAACAATTGATCAATAAAATTCAAATCATATACATATATGAAGAATTTGAAGCTTGGTTGTTTAATTTCAAGTGTAAGCAGAAATGAAGAATGTCTTCATTTTCAATTCCAATTCTTATTGGCTACTAAGAGAATCTAAAAAATCAAGAACAAGAATGCTTTGTAAATTTAAACAACTTACAAATTTTTCTCTTTTTCTACATAGATTTATAATTTTCAAGCTTGGACTAGTTAAAACCCATGGAAAGAGAATTAATTCGCAGAAAAGCAATTTAAATTTTGCAAGTCTAGTGGAACTATTAAAAACAGAGTAGTACTTAAAGTTCAATGAAACAGAGTCGTGGAAAAACAGAGTAGCACCATCAAACTTGACAGTGAAATCGTATACTATGATTCCTGCCTCGTAGAAAAGGAATTGAAGAAGAATTAGATCAACAGAATTGAAGAATTGGATAAACATTTCATTTGGAAGTTAGGCTTTTGACTCGCTTGCGCCCACTCTAGCTGGGACTCCAATTAGCCCTTCAATCAATCACTTTAAACGACTTGTCGGTTTTAAAACGGAGTGTGAAGAAATCAAACTGTGAACAGAAGAATAGGTTATGTTTAAATAATATTGATAGTATTACTATATTTCAAACATATTCCACGTCCTGAAGTTCAAATTCTTGATTCCACACACACACACACACACACACACACACAAAAACTGATGTGTATAGTTATGGAATGTTGTTAATGGAGATGGGAGGGAAGAATGAGAAATTTGAATGCCTTTGCAAATAATTTTTGTCATGTCTGACACTTCAAAAAAAAAAAATTACTTAAAATAGAGGAATTCTTAGGTAAACTCAGTGTAGGCATATTTTAAAACTATGTTTCATCTTATAACACTCAACATTTGAAAAATAAAATAAAATAATTAAATTTATTTTGTTGATTGTTCTAATTTCTAAATATGGTTGAGACTTATGGTAAAAACAAATTAACATAATTTCAGTAGAATTTTTCAATAATAATAAGTGAACATCTTAATATCTTATACAATAGCAAACTATTATAGTTAATTATAAAAAGAAGTATTCCATTCTAAAAATAAGCAAATAATATTTACCACTAAATTTTTAATGATTTATTTTGGAGAAAATTGATAAAAAAAAAAAATCAATTTTTGTTTTTTTAGTATTAGAGGAATAGGGAATCAAACGTGGATTTATTGTCCAAGTGAATATACACTTTACTATTATGCTATGTCTCAATAAAACTTACAAGTAAACTAGATATAGAGATGACGACTAGAGTTGTTGTTTTCATTATTATATAATTTCAAAATAAAAAAAGATAAAAGTTAAATGAACATATTAACTTAAAATTAAAATTAAGAGATTCCATTGGAGAAAATTAAAATATGAACACTCAATTGAGCCTTTTACTAAAGTTGAAGAGCAATTTGGAATTTGCCTCAAATATCACTGGAAATAATGGAAGGCACCATATGTCATTTATAAGAAGAGAATTAGCACCTTAATTTGCATTCATCTCTCCATCTGTACACAAGAATAGTAATTATTTTTCATTCTATTTCCATTTCCATCTCAATAATAAGTCATGCCATTAACAAGGCAATCATCATCAAATCAGAAAATCTCTAAAGCTATATCCTGTTAAGGATCAAATGTACACGTTAAATTACTTTCTTCTTCTTCTTCTTCTTCAGGTATCAATTTATATATCAAGTGTATTAAGTTTTTAGAATTTTATTTTTATTGGGTTATGGCTTTTGATCAGTTTAAGATCAAGATGAGTTAGACTCTTTTTGGATGCAGATTTGAGCCTGTAAAAGGAATAATTAAGTGCTTGGCAAAGATCCTCTCATACTTAAATTAGCTTATGAAGTTTTCAAAAGGTTTTAAGGAAGAAGATGAATTTTCTTAAGATCTAGCTATTTTTTAGTAAGAAAAAAGAGATAAGAAGATATAGAACTAGCTGCCTTACAATAGTAATTTGCTCCTTTTATACTCATTTGGGTACATTGATTGATGATCTCATGTGATGACATCTTAAAGATAATTATGTAATAATGTATCTTGATGGGATAGGTGTTTATCTTACTTTCATTCTTTCCTGTTCTATACATGCATTTGGTCACTTTAAAAGAGAGCGGCACCGCTTGTAGTAGGGTGAGGGGCGATGCACTAAGTACACTTTATCCTAATGCACTTCGCCTTACGCGTTCAACAGATAACAGCTGCTACAGTGACCAACTCAGTGACTTGTTGATGAGTCGAGTCAATGAATCAAGAAAAAAAGTGTATTTTTATTATGATGAGTGGGCGAGTTGTTGTTTTGTGCTAACGAGGATGAATTTTAGACACAAGCATCCAAAGATGGGCTTTAATAATTTGGAGCCTTTCCATGGGCACCATAGCCATAATAGTCTTTTAGATTGGCTTGGTTTAGGCATGACCAGTTTAACCAAACCGTAAATTTCAGTTTGAAACCGACGATTTTGATTTAATAAAATATTCAAACCGAAACTATAACTGATTTTTACGGTTTTAATTTCGGTTTGAAATCGATTTTTTTATTATGGTCTAAAATTAGTTTCGAACCGATTACTTTATTACATTAATTTTGATTAAAAAATTAATATAAAATAATGGAATAATTTAAAATAAAATTTTAATAAACAATGAATTTTATTAAAATACAATTGTATATTAAAAAAAAATTGCACTTAATTTTTACGTTAATTTATTAAATACAATTGTATAACCGGTTTAACAAAATTATTGGTTTCGGTTTGAAACCGACGATTTTGGTTTTTGATTCGATTTTTAATAGAAATCGAAATCAAAACCAAGCTCCTCATGGTTTCGATTACAAATCGAAACCATAATTGAAAAACGGTTTTAATTTTGGTTTTATTCGGTCGGTTCCAATTCGATTCAACAGTTTCGGTTTGATTTTGGTCACCCCTAGCTTGGTCAGTGCGAGATCCAATTAAGATTTGAATGTTTTTATTTCTTATCAGCTTTCATCTAATAATTTGTTTGGTTTGTACTCATTTATATTTTAATGAAATTTCTCTTATACTAAATTGCTTTTTTTATTTTTATTTTTATCTTATATATATGCTTCAATTTCACTTCCTGCAATATTTCGTATATATGCAAGATATGCTCAGCCATTTTTTCAAGGCTGTTACTATTTGTAAGACCTATTCGGCTATTCCACTTCCTTGCTTTGTCAACACATCAATATATATTTATTTAAAAAAATTTCAATTAATTAATTATTTGACAAATCAAATTTTTTTTAACCAATAAAATAAAATAAAATAAATTAATTTTTTACTTTCTAATTTTATTTTATTTTTATTTATCTTTCCATGACCGTATGCTAACTAATGATACTTGCAGTCCCACGCCTATTTGTACATATTGATCCTGATGGTAGGGGTGAGTAAAATCGAATTGAAATTAAAAAAAAAAAAACCGAATTGATTGGTTCGATTCAATTTAGTTTTTTAAATATTTTGGTTTGATTTGATTTTTAAAGTAGTAAATAGAATTAAATTTCGGTTCGCTTCAGTTTTTACTAGAAAAATTTCAGTTTGAACCAAACCAACCGAAATTTTAATATATATATATATATATAAAGAAAAAAAAATCAAACCGAACCGAATTTTTTCGATTCAGTTTTATATAAAGTTTGGTTTCGGTAAAATATAAATTTGATTTTTTTGGTTTTTTAATTTGGTTCGATTTAGAACAGAACTAACCGTTTGCACAAGTCTACTTGGCAACAAGTAACTTGATTATTTTTTTTTTTCCTTGAGAGAAATAATTCATATATAATATATATGTTTGCAGGATTAATGTAAAACATATGAAAAATTTACATATAAAAAAGGTGGAGAAATTGATATATTGATATTTAGGTTTAAAAGTAAATTTGTTCCCTGAACTTTAATATAATCTCAAATTAATCATGGCGATATTTTTTGGCCAAAATAAACACCCGACTTTTTTTTTATTTTTTATTGAAAGGCAATTGTCTTTTTTGACCCAATTTAAACACGTGTCTCTCAACTTCATAAAAAAAAAAATGAGTGAATGTAATAAAACTTAATTATTATAATGAAAAAATATAAAATATTAGTAATATAATAAAAGTTAATTATTAATAAATTAGTAATTAATTAATCACACTTCTCTGCCACCAAACGCCAACCTTCATCTCCTTCAACTTGATCCAACACGAAATCCACGTCACAAAAACTGAGATTATTTATCTTCTTTCTTCTTTTTCAATTAATCCATTATAATAAGTAGCAGTAGCGATTTCTTAAATCTCATAGCCATTCATTTCATCCATCTCTATTTTACTCGAAGAAATCAAAGTTCTAAATCTATTAATGAAGGTTCGACCGGTTAAAACCAGTCAAAAAGTGATTTAACCGAAAAATTGATTTTTCAGTGAATCGAACCGAATTGGCCAGCTATTTTTAGTTCAACCTGTTGAACAGGCCGGTCCGGTCTGATTTTTAAAACAGTGCTTGAAATATCTTTAGATCTAAAAAATGAGTTGCAAACTGAAGAAATGGTCTTTTACAGCCCGATTGACTATTTTTCCCTTGAATCGAAAGGAGAATATACCAAAACTTCATGTTGTGAGTTGAATTTGCAATTTCTGACCTCAAAATATGAAAGAGAATACCCAAAAACCTTGAGAACCAGTCTGACCCGCTTGAACTGCACCAAAAAGTGTTGAATTGGTTCGATTTAATTGATTGGTTGGTGACTAAGCATCTGTGTTGAATAAAGAGGCGAGCTAAAGAGTTCAAAGGGTATTGCGAGTTGAAGAGCTATAAAGGTGAGGTGAGCTGAGGAGCTCAAATGATAAGCTGAGGGCTCAAAGGGTGAGCTGATGAGCTCAAAAGGTGAGCTGATGAGCTCAAAGGGTGAGCTAAAGAGCTCGTCACAAAGGGGATCTCACCTCACCGATAATGTATCACTCTTCCATTACGCCACATAACAATGATGTGGTTGTAGGAAGTGGAAGATCATGATATATAAGGTTGACACACATCATCTTATGGTTGGTAGAGAGGATTACCTTTAGATAAGAATAAGGTTGATTTGTTTAGATATGGTTGAGTACCTTACACTGGACACATGTCAAGCTCTGATTGAAGAAACAAATATTTAGTGTGAATAATATATCAGTACACTGACACGTGGCACAATTCGAGAGCTTGTCCAGAGTTGAACTTGAAAATGAGTTTTTGAGGCTAATCGGACTAACATTGTGTGTGGGGGAGTGTGCCACCGCCGATGAAGGAGGATTTGATGGTGGTTGGCCACCCTCTCACCAGTGATGGTGATTCTGGTGTCATTTTTGCGATCCAATATCGATTTTCGATATAAAAAGAGTTTGGATATTCGGTGAATATTGAGATTTTTTAGCTTTCCTTAACTTGAAATAATGTATGGAACACAAAAAGGCTGATGAGTGAATTTTGTGGCTAGATTTAATATTTTTTTGCTGGAAAAAGAGAAGAAGAGACACAACTATTTGTGTCGTTCCCCTCAGACGACACTATTTGGAGAGGAATAAATTACCTCATTTTAATGAAAAAGAGCCCATGGTATGAGGGTAAAAAATAGGACCTGTAAAAAAAAAAAAAAAAAAGCATTATCAAGGAGCTCTCCCAGCTAACCCAGATGGGAGTCTTCAATGCCTAAATTAGTAGACTAATGGAGAAAAATAGAGTGGATCTAGAGAGAGTCTAAAAGTGGGGATCCATATACCCCTTCTTTACTTATTTATAAAGAAAAATGAAGACTCTATGTACACGTGTCCTTAGATTATTGGAGACTAATTTTATTTCTTATCAAATGCATTATTCAATTGAAAAATTTTACAAAGTTATGCTAATCTCATGCCAGTTAGATACTCAGATCTTCAGAAAATAAGAAAAGGTTTTAAAGAGAAATTGGGTGAAGGAGGTTATTGCTGTGTATATTTCGTAGTGGTCGTTTGGTGGCAGTAGATTTTGGGCAAATCAAAAGGTAATGGACAAGAATTTATCAATGAAGTTGCAACTATTAGTAGAATCTATCATGTTAATGTGGTGCAACCGATTGGTTTCTGTGTTGAAGGATCGAAATGTGCTCTTCTCGATAAATTTATGCCTGATGGATCTCTTGATAAATATATATTTTCTCGAAAAGGTAACATCCCACTAAGTTTCGAGCAAATATATGAAATTTCTCTTGGAATTGCTCATGGTATTGAATATCTTCATCGAGGTTGTGACATGCGAATTTCGCATTTTGACATTAAACCACAATATTCTTTTGGATGAAAAATTGATTCCAAAAGTTTTGGATTTTGGACTAGCGAAATTATATGACACAAATAATAGCATTGTATCTCTTACAGAAATAAAAGGAACAATAGGCTACATGGCTTCAGAATTATTCTACAAAAACATTGGAGGTGTCTCTTACAAAGCTGATGTGTATAGTCATGGAATGTTGTTAATGGAGATGGCAGGAAGGGGGAGAAATTTGAGTGCATTCACAAACAATTCAAATCAAATCTACTTTCCTTAATGGGTATATATAGCCAATACAGTGAAGGGAATGATATAGAATTGGGATGTGCTACAGAAGAGGAAAGGAAAATAACAAAAAAGATATTCATAGTAGCATTGTGGTGTATACAGTTGAATCCAAATGATCATCTTTCAATGCACAAAGTAATAGAGATGCTTGAAGGAGAAGTAGAAAGCCTAGAAATGCCTCCAAAACCTTCCCCTTGGAGCATCATCAACTCTACAGAGTCAATTACCCTACAAAGTGATTATACGAATTCTGTGAGTTTAGTTATAGATGCAGAGTAATATTTGTCTATTTATATCAAATAAAACAAAATCACCTCTATTACGTTTGGTTTATTACCTTTGTAAGTCAAGGAGGTATTAGGTATTTCTCCTTCCATAGTTTTGTAAAGCTGTCAAGACAATGCATGAATGCCACGTCTATATATATATCAGCTCTGTGTTTAATGGATCAAATTTGAAAAATCAGTATAATACAATGATTTACAAAAAGCTATTGTATGGAAAATGATGCATCAGCTCAGCTGTGCATCGTTTAGAGGTTTCTAAGTTTTGATAGCAAATACTAAAATTATCTTTTTTACAAATCACATAAACACAAAGGATGCAAAATATATATATATATCATTTCACATCCACTCACCAATCCCCAATATATGACAAACATAATTTATTTGAATTCATACCAAGAATTCCTACAGAAGAGCAGCAGCACAACAACAATAAGATCAAGATATATATTACCTGCACTTCAAACTTGACCACATTCAGTGTGACTTATTGACCATCATTCTCAATAATGGTTGATTCATCCCCAAAGAAATGATTATCAACCATTCAGGAAACGACCACTACAAAGTTTGAATCAACCATAAACCATTCTTTCATGATGTCAATCCACCTGCACTTGATGCTGTAGTAACAACTTTTCTTCAGCACACAATCAGTTTACGCAAAGCTTCAATGACTTCTGTCATTATTTCACAAGGGACTGTCAAAGGGAAGACAACAAAATATTATCAACTATAGTTTTAAACAAAAATAAGTAGTTCAATATAGCAATGACTTCTGTTATTAATTCATAACTGTCAAATTGAACACAATAAGTATTACCAACTATAGTTTTAAACAAGAATAATTAGTGTAATATAGCGATTCACTCCACTATCCATGCTTCATAAACAAATAGATTTGAGATAACAGCCTGGACCTCAAAAGTAATGCACCAAACAAGAGAATCTCAAATATGAAGCATAACAAGAGAATCTCAGATACTATACTCATCATTAAAGACATAATGCAAATAATCTCTACAATTTAGGATAAATCTTAAGCATTAAATGGGATAGTAAACATGGATTATTATCCTCTATGAAAATACTGAATAAGATGATACATGCAAATCTCATTCCTTTTTGGCCAGATAAAACAGGGCAACCCAGCAAATGGTGGTGTGCCAAGTGATGGCTGGCTCACACCTTGATTAAATTTTGACTTTCCTAAACCATTAGGGATATAATATGAATGTCAATAATATGATTTTTCATCCTGCATTGACAATAAAAAATTAAAACATAAAAAGTATTGTTTCGAAGTTTCCTAAGGAATGAATCTTGGGAGGAAAAATTGTTGTGTGATAAGGAGGTAACATTTTCATTTTTGAGTATAGCTAGCAACCAGATATTAGAATACTGCAGAAGCAGAACTAATTTGGGAAGGAAATAATATCAATTAGGCGATTAAACAAAATGGTTAATTTAAAGGAAAGAAAGGGAAAATAACTTGACAAAATGAATAACCCCAGTGAATCCAAGAAAGAATAGGATACAATATAAAATCTCCAATACCTTGATTTTCTTAAAGAGGTTAGAAATGTTCTAATCAATGAAAGGAAGGGTACCACATAGATGAGCATTTGATATAACACCACAGCTCCATGCATCCACTTCATCACCAGCATACAATTTCCCAGAGATAACCTACAGAAAGAATAGCATAACCTTTGAATTAATATCATTAAATAATAATTTACCCGAATAGAAGAGTAGAAAGGAATTTTCCTGTTCACACTGTAAAGTTCAGCAAGACATCATAAAGTAATGCCACAGGTCCACACCTCTGGGGCAGCATAGTATGGGCTTCCACAACTTGTCTTCAGAAGATGACCATCTCGCATCATATTGCTCAACCCAATATCTGCTATCTTCACATTGCATTTTAAATCTAAAAGCAAATTATCAGGCTTAAGGTCTCTGTGAACAACCATATTCCTGAGGCCAGAAATTATCTGCATCAAGACAGAAATTTGCTCAATGAACTAAAATGAGAAATGAATATAAACCATGAAAGAATTCAATGCAATAAAAGTAGCCAATCAAACCTGCTGGAAGAAATTGCGTTTCATCTTCCTGCAGCCTACCCTTCTCCACAATATGATCAAAGAGTTCTCCAGACTCCACATTCTCCATAACAGCATATATATATATAAGTTGGTGTTTCTATAACCTCATAAAAGTCTTATAATGTGAGGATGCATAACATAAACAACCTCAAGATTTTACATTTCAGGAAGGGAAAAATAAAGAACATATCAGCTTCTTATAAAACAAAAAACAAAACAAACTACACAAATGATGAAACTTGAACAAAATTTGTTATTGAGGCCCAATGAGAAAAGGTTTTCTTGATAACAAGAACATTTGGGATATTGTTTCACCAAAGCAATCTTCAATTACCTTTTCTTGATTTTGTAAATATTTATTTTAATCCATATGGGAAAAAGGTAACATTCCACATAAAAAAGAATTAGAAAAGAATGAAATATATTTGACCCCATTCATTTCTACTCTTCTTCAAGAGTATCAACACCCATTATACAATGAGTCAGCGCTACTTGTCGTCTTCTTCCTTCAAAGGGTACTACTGCAATTATACCAATGATTGATATCCTATGTGATCAAAGTAATTTAATCCAACGGCCGCCAAGCAGAGGCAGTCAACAAAGATAAATCCTTCCATCCTAATTTCAAGCACCCATTTTCTTCCTCTACCAAAGTATATCCTTTCCAAGGGAACATCCCAAGCAATAAGCTAGCTTGAGCAGCCGGGTTGCCTCCAAGTGAAACGGATTGGAACCCGACCCGTCTCAACTCATCACCCCATCTCTCCACCTTAACTTCACCTGTTCTCTTGGGTCCACCCACAGCTACAATGTTCCTAATCTCGCATCCAAACAACTGCTGCTCCACCGTATGTCTTTCTACACTGTCAGCACCTAACCCATCCCCTAGTGCATCAAATAAAGCACTGTAATAATGCAAGGCCTCAACGAATCTCCCTAAAAAACTACCCCCATGGCTCAAGTCTTGTTCAACGGTCGTGATCAATTTAGGCCTCAACAAAGTCAACAATCCCAACGTCCCTAAATCGCTCCCTGTTATATCGTAAAGACAGTGTTGCATCCAGTGAACCACAACCGCTTCTCTTGGTCTCACCCCGAGTTGACTCACATCTGTTACATTTCCAATTTTGCCCTCCACTGGATGGAACTCGAAGGGCAATCCTAGTGAGCTTGCGAAATCGGCGAGTCTCCTTCCTGTTGATTCTAGCAACTCGGAGGAAGATCCAAACCCGGTTATCCTCATGGATCGGATCTTCTTGGACCTTGAAGCCAGTATGTGGAACAGTCCAGGCCATTGAAGACCTTGCATGATATCAAGATCGATAACGTGGACACGATCCTCGCCTTCCAATGCTTGGAAAATCGCTTGGTTGGCAGTGAAATGAGAGAATTTTATCAACGGACTGATTGAATTGTATGATTGAAAAGCGTTGAAGATTTTCTGAGACTGAGTGAGAGTTAGAGATTTAGAGGTAAGAGGTGAGTAAGTACCCAAGCAAGAACTCACTACACGCGCCTGTAGCGCGTGAGCAAAATAGGCCCCGACGCGCTCAGGGGATGATCCAAATGGAGATGAGAGTTCCGAGATCTCAGGGAGAAGATCGGCGGCGTCATCGAGGTTATCCATGGCAACACACTCAGCGCATTGCAGCAAGAGGCCAAGAAGTCTGAGACCAGTTGACTCAGTGGAATCTTCCTCAGCAGTGGTCTTCTCTCCCGACACTGTAGCTTCACTGGAAAAGTTGGGTCGCTTAGCAGAAGGGTCATCGCCGCCTCCTTCTCCGCCGCCTGAAGCTTCCCCGCCAGCAAACTCTCTGTCGACACGCTTGGTCTTCATAGAGGAAGAAGAATTGGTAGGATTAGGAGTGGAATTGATTGGCGATTGAGGAATTAAGCTTTGAAGCATGATCGAAGAGAGAGAGAGAGAGAGAAAGAATCGAAAGGTTAAAAGAGATTTCGAGAGAAAATGGACAAAATCTTGTAAACAAGGACAAGAGAAGTACGACTAGAAAGCTACAGAGATGTGTCAGAGAAAGGAAGTCTGTTTGGAAAGAGAGAAAGTGAGGGAAAATTAATTGTAAAGGTCGATTACTTTTTTTCAATATAGAGAGGGAAAAATATGTATATTTTTGTAATGGTCGTTAGGTGGTCCGTTTATATGTGTCGTTAACTGCGTTTTATCTAAAGGAGGGAATAATTGTTTATTAATTAATTAATATGTAGTTAATTATATCGCCATTGGATTCTTGGGATGATGTTTTGGCTAACATTAAGGCAAGAAGATTTGTCTTTTTGTAAGGATATCGATATTTCTGATTAATTATTATTAATATAGTTCACCTAATGTGACATTAATCAATATCATCATCATTATTGGATTTAATGGATTGTATAATTGTTTTGATATCTATATCTATATGTATATATGGTCCTCAACTTCCCAACCACAAAAATTAGAAGGTGACATTTATAATTTTTGAAATTGAAAATTGTAAAAAATATATATCTGCATTCTTAGTTTTTTTTTTTTTCAATTACAACCATTTTGTTTTTAAAAATAAGTTAATATTATGAGACAGTTTTCACTTAATATATTAAGTTACTTAATTAAAGATCAATTAGATATGATATGATTAGATTTTTCAACTTTTTAAAAATGTGAGAAGTGAAATGTATCATAAATATTCGAGTTACATATATAAATATTTGATAATATTATAAATAAATTATTTTACATTTTGAAAAGTTAATTAATTAAAGGTGGCACCATACTTAATTAAAAATAAAGATGAGGAAGGAAAAAAATTAAAATTGTAAAGTAATATATGAATAAGTTTCAAATCATGTTGTGTTGTAATTATAAATATGTATATATTAATATATGAGTGAAATAAA
Organism: Vernicia montana; assembly: GCA_949750685.1. Classification (NCBI taxonomy): domain Eukaryota; kingdom Viridiplantae; phylum Streptophyta; class Magnoliopsida; order Malpighiales; family Euphorbiaceae; genus Vernicia; species Vernicia montana. The sequence continues at coordinate 13,669 of CATKHJ010105858.1, read as the reverse complement.
ATTCAAGAAACATCAATTATTTATTATTTATATATATATATATATAAACAAAAGTTTTTGAAAAAGAATAATATTCTAAAGAACTTAATAAAATAATAATAGACATATATACACGTTAGCCTCTTTTTTTTTTTTTTTTTTTTCAAAGTACACGTTAGCCTCTTGATTTCCATTAATTACATAAATTAATATATAGAGTTTCGAATCTTGAATAGCATCCGCAGATATTGTGTAGAATCTATATAAATGATTACTAGAGTATTCCAACAGATATCCGCAGATATTGTGTAGAAATTCTATCCACGACTCGCGAATTGTATCAAACAATTCAAAATTTGGAGAAATTTCATTCTTTTTGATAAAAACACAAATTTTAATATTGAAAAATACATTCCTACCTTGATTAGTGATATCAATGAATCAGATATGATGTGAATTTTATAAAATCTGAATTTTATTCATTTAAAAAATAAAATATCCATCTCGTTCTGTATTTATGTTTCTTTTCTTATTTTTTTCTTTTAAAAAATAAATTTAGTTTTATTTTCTTTTATATATATATATATATATATATATATATATATATATATATATATATATATATATATATATATATATATTTCACATAAAAAATAAATTATAAATTTTTTTAAAATATAAATTAAATACATATAATATTTAAAAATATATATATTATATGTATAATCGGATTGGATTATACCATTGTCCGACCCCGACCCGAACCCAGCTCGGATATAAATTAAAAAATTAGTCTCATTTATTAAACGGGCGGATAAAATCGAGGCGGAACGATACCCGACAACACGAATAAAATTATCATCCCTTTGATCCGACCCTTAACAACTTATTTGAATCCTTACAGCTTATTTGAATGGAGTATAGAGAAGGAGAAGAGATGGTAAGTAATGGAAGGATACCCTTATACTCTTATTTGGAAAAAAATAAAATAAACTTTTTGAAAGTGTAAGGAAATGTAAGTTTTATCATTCCCTACACTTCAATATTCAAGTTTTCTTACACCCCAAATCGAAGAGTAAAGAAAGGTAGTTAAACCTATTATTCCTTTAATTACTCCTCCTTCACTACTCTCTCCCAACAAGTAAAAAGTTAACATCTATACTTTCTTTTCATTATCCTTCCCTTCCTATCATTACCCTTCATTAATTACCCTTCTTTACACTTGTCCAAACAGACTGTTCGTAGTTGCAGGAATATCCGAAAGTATCTATGGATATTCAAACTCCTGCCAGCTCTTACCTCCGAAAAAATACATTCTCGATTGCCAAACAGTGAAACCCATAGCATACGAATAATTTTCATCAAATAGAAGTATTGGATCAATAGATTTTTTGCCGCCTCCGCTAGGGGTTTATATCTAAGCTAAAAACCGAAAAGGTATGGCGTACGCCTATATGGAAACAGTAAAGATAAACTTTCTCAGCCTCCGGCGGAGCTTGCTCGTCACCTGCTTACGCCGTCGTTTTGACATTCTGATGAGGATTAGACTTTTTTAAGGAGTAGTGCAAATTGAATTGACGCAGATGGTGAAAGAAAAACGGAGAAAAAGACAGAATTAATCGGTATTTATTTAACTTGGGTTATTTATTTAACTTGGGTTAAATCATAATTCCGAGTCATAATCCCATTTGGAAAAACTCATGCATATAATATAATAAATCAATTAATTGATTTTTTTAAAAAGTTATTACTAATAGTATGATACAAATAAATTCAATTTATTTTATTTTTTAAATTACTCTTATTTACCTAAAAAAGTAACAAAATTGAAATTTTACAAAATAACAGGATTTTTATTTATTATGAAATCATTCTCCTTAATCCTCCTTTTACACTACAAGGATAAGGATTGAATTTTGTAAATGATCTCTTCCCAAATATAAAAAGTAGTAATAATGAATTCATTCGAATTAAATCATTACAAAATTTAAATTTTTAAAAGGAGAAAAATACTTAAATAATATATTACTGTTTCTCATCTTTCTTCCCAGAAGACTAAGAGTTTGTTTGGATGGGATAAGAATGAGATACATAGAAATAAAAATGTTATTCTGTTAATCACAAAGCCCATGGCTTATTAAGCAAACAACTATATTTTGAGAGGTCAGAGCAGTCAAGCAGAAAACATATGGACTACAATTTTACAAAAACACAGTTAAATCCAGAAATATGAGAAAGATTAATTACATAATTCTCTGAAAAGCAGCAACTAATAGAAGAGGTTAATCATTTTTTAGAAATTATAAAAATCCCCCTTAAGGTTAATAACATCAAGTCCTAGCGAAAGAGAAAGCAGACTGTCAAAAACAGACTACTAGTGATTTAGCCAACTTCAGTGTTGGATGTTGGCATTACACAACAATTACCCACATATAAAATTGAGGGACAAATTCCAAAAAAGAAAAAAAAAATAAAAGTAAGAGTCAGACTGAACGATAAAGTTATTTACACCGTGATTTCTTATTCACAGGCATAACAAGAGATCCGTGGACAAGAGTTCTTCTTGAGAGCCTAACCTGTCCGTTCTAAAGCACTCGGAGTTGTGCAAGAAAAGCTGCGCAAAGATCCAAGAAGAGAAATTGGGGTCCTTGTACCCTTTGTAAGTCGAGCAGGTATTTCTCCTCGCGAGTTTTGTAAAGCTGTCAAGACCATGCAACAACATGCATGTATATCAGCTTTTATGTTTAGGGGATTTATCAATATAGTAATACATACAGAAAAGCAACCAGTATGAAACATGACTCTGTATCAGCAGTGCATTATTCGGAGGATTCTAATTCTGACAGAACATAGTAAATTCTCTTTTACAAATAAAATACACAAAGGATGCCAAAAATATACCACATATACATCCACCCACCAATCACCAATACATGATAAAAAAATTTCATTTGAATTTGTTCTAGAAGTCCTACAAACAGCAGCAGCACAACAACAATAAGATCAACGTATTACCTGCACTTCGAACTTCACCACATTCGGTGACTTGTTGATTCCATCGTTCTCAATAATGGTTGATTCATCCCCAAAAAAATGATTATTATGCACAGGGTCATTAACCATGCCTTCATGATGACCAGGAACGCCAGGAATCCACCTGCACTTCATATTGTAGTGACCAATTTTCTTCCAACACACGTTCAGTTCTTGCAGAGCTTTGAGGACTTCTGTCATTATTTCACGAGGGTGGGCTCGTGACTGTCAAAGTGAACACAACAAATATGATCAATAAGCATAAATTGTTCAATTTAGCCTTTCACTCCACCACTACATGTGCTCCAAAACAAATAGACTAGGGATAACAGCCTAGACGTCAACAGTAATAGACCAAACAAGAGAATCTCTAATTACGAAGCATATCATATTTTCTCAGCCAAGCATCACTTAAGATAGAAACCCTGACCGAGAATGCACACCAAGAAATCAAAACCTATTTATTTGTTTAACCATATATCGCATAGTGAAATTTGGCTCCTAGCAACCTTCCCTAATCTTGAGAGCAAGAAACTTAACCTGAAGTCCGAGAGCCCATTTCCTATCAACTGGGAACTGTGATTTTAATCCTGTTCCTTGATAATCCATGTAACCTGGAAGTCGGTGCCCAACAACTGGAGAAGAAGGCTCATTTGCATGCATACGGTTGAAACCACATTCCTAGAGAAAATAAGATAAAGTTGAGATGAATAAAAGATGTCAAGAAAATATACTCTCTAAAGTTAGATAATAGAGATGTTTGGAATACTATTTGCAGGCCAGAGAGAAAGAAATAGAGAGATCATTGTATCATCATGATAGACATCAGACAAGCATATAATCCTTAGGCAGTTTCAACTTTACTAATCTCTAAGGCTGGACCAGTGGCCTGTGGCATGCCATTATAACATCCATCCTACATCTTTGGGGAAAGAAAACAAGTGTAGTTTAAATTGTGCAAAGCCCAACAACTAGGTTTCCTTAGGTAAGCTCAACTTCTTTGGGGCTAGCCATTGTTAAGCCAAGTGGTTTGGGCAAAGTTCCTTAGGTTACTCTGAGGCCAAAGTGAGTTTGGGTTGTTTACATTGACAAACTTAGAAGTTCTAAGTAATGTGGTTTCAAAACCTATTATCAATTCAAAATGACTTTCCACTAACAAACGTACAATTTCAACAAGATTTTTCACCACAGTAAACTTTGGAAAGAAAAAACGCACCATTGTTTCTTGAAATTCAGCTCCAAGATAGCCATTAGAAACACGAAATCGATTGTCCAACAACAAATAGTATGCAACAGTAGCCTGGATCCATTGCAATTAATAAGACAACATTTAGTTACTCTAGGTAAAAGGAGACTTTAAAAGAACAATTACAAGGAGTTACGAAGAGAACAAACATCATTTTGTATTCTGTTGCGAAGAGATTCAGAAAGTTGGTTCCTGTCAAATCCCATCTTGACCACTTCCTGGAGAATCTCTTCATCAATCTGCAGAAAGGACAGTTTGGGTTAAATAAGTTGCTTGCATAGCCTCCTTAATACAACTCCCACAATTTATTATAGAACATATATCACCATGAATCAAGACAAATATTCAATGCATTAACCAATAGCTGCAAAACATTTAAATAAAACCAAATACACAAGGATAAACATATTATAAATCAGAGAACAAATTCACCATACAAAAGGGAGTATGAAAAAAAGATTTCAATGCCTTATTTTATAAATTAGAATTTAAGTTTCTAGTCTCCTACTCAGGTTCTCATTGTCCTACGCTTATTATAGGGATTTATCTCATTGAAAATTATAATGGGTTTTGAAGAGGCTGAGCCTATTTCATTTATCCTTTTATAAAGGTCTGAGTAAATTAGGGTTATAGGAACCTGCAGCATTATTGTGCTAAGGGTTTAGTAGTTCTGTATTCAATGTGCTTTTAATTGCTGATTTCACACATACAATCTAAGACCAGAATAATGTCCCACTCCTCTTTTCTAACTTCTAGGATTTATTTTGTGGATTACAACCATTTCTACTGAAACTTACAGAAATAAGATAAGTAACCTCATTTGCAATGTTTTTGGCCTAAGATCTGAATTTGTTATAGATATTCCACACTTGTAGCTGTAGGTTTCACTTGGGTTACATCAGCAACAGCATTTTCCACTCTACATAAACAATATGACACTGATACTAACTTCAAAAGGAACACAATCATAGATCATTAACCCTTGACTACCATTTAGTTATGCAGTCAACTCTACCAAACCTTTTTAGCTTGTTGCATAGTATCTGGTGGAGGGACGGCCAAGTAACGTGGAAGGCGAGCTTGGAACCATGAGTGCTGACGTATTTCAGGGATGGTCATTCGCTTCATTGGATCAACCACAAGCATCCTTGGGATCAGATCTCTTGCACCAAGTGATAAATGGCTGGGAAGAGTATATATCCCACCCTAAAGGACCAAAATGATGTGGGTTCAGGCATGATTGGTTTAATCTATGTGCAAGTAATGATATGACAGAAAAACTTTGGTTTGGAAAACCAGCAATTACATAACCAATACATAAGGAAGAAGAGAAGAATAGATACCATACAGATATTTAAAGACATAATGCAAAAAATTTCTACGCTTGTTGAAAAATCATAAACATTAAATGGGAAAGCAAACATGGATTCTTATCCTCTATGAAAAAATTCTGAATAAGTTGATACTTGAAAATCTCATTCCTTTTTGGTCAGATAAAACAGACTGCAACCTAGCAAATAGTGGTGTGCCAAGTGATGGCTGGCTCACATCTTGGTTAAATTTTGATTTCTCCTACACTTTCCTAAACCATTGGGGACATATGAATGCCAATGACATGATTTTGATACTGCATTGACATTCAAAAATTAAAACATAAAAACTCCATTAATAAGTTTTCTAAATTCATTTGTTTTCAAGTTTCCAAAAACCCTTTGGAGGGAAGATTATTATGCAATAAGGGGCTAATATTTCCATATTTTTATAGCAAGCAATCAGGTAATAGAATACTGCAGAAGCAGAACTAACGGGAGAAGAAAATAACATTAATTAGGTGATCAAACAAAATGGTCAATTTATAGGAAAGAAAGGGAAAAGAACTCAAAAAAATAAATAATCCCAGTGAATCCAAGAATAGTAGTTAGACATATGTACATTCAAATCAAAATAAATCCCCAATACCTTGATTTTCTTAAAGAGGTTGGGAATGTTTTCATCATCAAAAGGAAGGGTACCACAGAGAAGAGCATATAATATAACACCACAGCTCCATACATCCACTTCAGGACCAGCATACAATTTCCCAGAGATAACCTACAGAAAGAATAGCATAACCTTCGAATTAATGTCATTGAATTATCAATTTACATGAATAGAAGAGGAGAAGGGATTTCTCCTGCTCCCACTGTAAAGTTCAGCAATCCATCTTAAAGTAATGTCACAATTCCACACCTCTGGGGCTGCATAGTTTGGGCTTCCACAACTTGTCTTTAGAAAATGACCATCTCGCATTATATTGCTCAACCCAAAATCTGCTATCTTCACATTGCATTTTGAATCTAAAAGCAAATTCTCAGGTTTAAGATCTCTGTGAACAACCATATTCCTGTGACAATATTCGACACCAGAAATTATCTGCATCCAGACAGAAATTTGCCCCATGAACCAAAATGAGAAATGAAGATAAACCATGAAAGAATGCATATCAGTAGCCAATCATACCTGCTGGAAGAAATTACGTGCCTCATCTTCCTGCAGCCTACCCTTCTCCACAATGTAATCAAAGAGCTCTCCAGACTTCACATACTCCATCACCACATATATATCAGTCGGTGTTTCTATAACCTCATAAAGTCTTATAATGTGAGGATGCATAAACAACCTTAAGATTTTGATTTCTCTTCTCACTGCAAAAAGAAACAAAGGAAAGGGAAAAACGAATACATCGGCCTCTCATAAAGCAAACATAACAAACTACACATTATAAAATTTGAACAAATTGCAAACTATAACGGGGAACCAAAAAAGAAAAAAATTAAAGGTCCAAGAGAAAAGGTTTGACAACAGGAACATTTGGATATAAATCCACATTGCTTCACCACGCTCTCTGTTTTACAAGCTTCAAATACCTTTTCTCAATCCTATAAAATATATTTTAATCAATATGGGAGAATGTAAAATTCCACATAAACAGTTAGAAGCATCCATAATTCAAGGTAATGCGGAAATGACACATATTTAACCTGACATAAAAGCACCTGATCTAATCACTAGTACTTATAAAGATAGGGAAAAAATGTAAATCCAATCACAGACTATACCTTTTTCTTCCATCTCCATGTTCTTTATCTTGCGACGGTTAAGTATCTTGATGGCAACTTTATGGCCAGTCAATGCATGCTCTGCTATTTTCACCTTGCCAAAGGAACCGATTCCAAGAGTTTTACCAAGCTTATAATTTGGTAAAAACACATCAACACTACTACTGCTTCGGTGATTTGACCCATCCATTTTTCCTATCACACAAGTATAAAAATATAGTATAATAAAATAAAACAAACTCAGATAAATGAGAAAGCAATTACATAAACATTCAATGATGTCTACACTTGCAAAAAAATTGTATAGCAATACAGAAGCAGAACATTGATGAAATGGTCACAAGAAGTCATTCAAAGAGAATGCATTGTCCCAATAAAATTCTGAAACCAGAAGTTCCATACATGTACTTGGAATCAATAATAACAGATTCTACACTTGTCGTCCCAATGGCTGGTATTTCCATGGATTCATGTATAGATACCAACCAACAAGAGAATGCATTGTCCTAACTAAATTTTGAAACCAAATACGAAAAATGTTTAGCAGCATTAACCCAGTTTATGATTAAATTTTACTTTGAAAATAAAATTTTGTGTTCCTTCCTAGCAGTAAGTAATAAAAAATGGAATCTATATTCCTTCCTAGTATACCCTCTTGTGCCCTTCAATGGAATTCCTTCACCAGTCAAACAAAAAAAGCTTATTCCTTCTAGTCATTTCCTTCTCCTCCTTATATAATCCAAGCATAAAGAAGGATGCTAGAACAAGGCCATTTGGAGAGTCTTAACATGCACTACAAGATGATGACATAAACAGGAACATGCATTTTCCATCAAAGCCCAACATAAAAGCAAGATTCATAACTTCTTCTATAGTGTGAAATTCATAATGTTTCTCACTTTCACTTAAAAATTACATCGAAGAAAGCAAGCAAGCATAGATGATTACAAAAGGACAGCATGCACAAATGATTTGAGAAACCAAAATTCAATTTTTCCTGAAACAGTGAAATTTAACAATTTGTCAACTCACTCAACTAAGCTGAATCCCAATCTAGTTAGGATCTAATAAATGGATCCTTTTCTTCCATTCTACCCAGTTTAGGGTACAATTGTCAGTAAGAAAAATTCCACATCTTTCAGCGAATACCCAGATTCACATATTTAAGCAAAGACTCAGATTATCTAAAAACCCCAAAAGATCAAAACTTTAAATTCACCACTTTAGTTCCAAGCCTCTGCGCTCGACCATAAAATCAATCTCTCAAAAAACGCATATACCCAGAATCCCAGCCCTAGTTATTATCACTATTAGCTTAAAAAACTTAACGTAAAAGAACCCACAGAAAGCAAATTCTGCACATCATAACTAAATCAAACAAAAATTTAATCATATTAAGCTCTAATTAAGAAACAAAAAACTCAATTCTTCAAAAACTCAAAATCCAAAATTCTAAAGTCTACCCAGAACCCTAGCTTCCACACAGATCTCAAAAATAAAAACAAAAACAAAAAATAAAAAATAAAAAAGTTACACATTGAGAAATCAAACAAACTTCAAATTGATTATTAAAGGAAGAAGAAGTTACCGAAAAACGGAGAATCAGGGGAGGGCCAAAAAGATACAATAGAGCTTGAAGAAGAGAGAGAGAGAAATGAAAAATTTACAGAGAAAGATTTGATTATTTGATTATTAGTGATTTTATTGAAACTATTTTTTCTTTGTTTAAACCCAACAAAGTGTTTTTTGTGGGTTAATTATCTCTCTCTCTCTCTCTCTTCTGGGTGAAGAGTTGCAGATTCTCAAAGGACGATAAATTTTATTTTATTTTTTTCAATTTTTGTTGATTAAAGGACATGATTGCCCTTGTTATGTCAGCGTTAATGAGAGTGATTCTATTGAAATTGTAAGGGTAAATTGGGGAAAGTATTGAAGAGAGAAGCTAAAGAAGATATATGGTTAGGGCTTTGGCAGCATATGATTCTGATGGAAATAAAATAATCAAATCAACTAATGGGAATATTTGGCCAAAATAAAAAATCAACTAATGGGAATAAAAAATATTTTTTAGAATTAATTTCTTTTTTAAGTTCTAAACTCGGAAAATTGATCTATCAAAAGATGTCACTGAAGTCATACAATGACATGATGATCTTATTCACGTTCTTTCTCTAGAAGACTAGAACATTTCTCTAAGGTTACTGTTAAGGGTTTGCTTCATTGAAAGTAGGGTTTTTTTTTTTTTTTTTTTTTTTCATGAATAATTTGCTTATAATTTATGGATTATTTTTGCCTCCCACCCTTATTGAGTCTTTTTATTTTGATTATCTCTATGTTCTGTCCCTCATTTTTTTTTTCACCATTCTTGCCTTCAGTTGTAGATGTACAAATGGGAGTAAGCTCAGTTCTAAATCTAGGTAATTAGTAGAGCTCATTGATCCAATAATTTTAAATCTTCGATGGGCTCCTTAACTAAGATTGGTGGCTCTTCTCCCTTCCACCAGACGATCTGATTGCTTTTGGTAGATCTATGCAAATCATTATCTTATAATAATTTTTTAATTCTGAAAAAAGTTTGCTTCAAACTCCAGATATACGAGTTTTTTCAGATGAGTTCAACGGTGATCTTGCTCTTCATAGTGCTTCTCCTCCTTCCTTGGTCGTCGGAGGCGCGAAAGCTATCACCAGTTAAGGGCTCGGGAGAGGAGATGGCAATGCACAGGCTATCTAAGAATTTCACAATCTATATTGGTCACTGGGTCATGTCTTTACCAGATTCTATTATGATTGTTAGGGTATTTTTAAACTTAAAGTCTAATGTTAAAAAACTCTTGATGGGTCTCTTTATTATTGATTTTATGTATTTGATTGTGTTTCCTTACTGTGCTTATCCAAGCTTTATAATATTAACTTGTATTATAATGGGCTTTAATGCCTTTTTTATGAAATGAAAAACTATTATATTTGGCAAAAACAAAAAGATGTCACTGAAAATATATTAATGGACTGGTCCAAATTTGATAAATATTAAATTTTTTAAAATCAAAATAAATTTAAAGCCTAATTTCTTTCACAAATTGAATCCTACCATGTTATTCACAATAAGTTTAAATCTCAGTACGATTAAGTTAAATACAAGTGTTAGAAAGGGAATCAATTAAAGGGAAAGTGTAAAAATTATTTGTTAGATTTTATGTTTAATGATAATAATAAGAAGAAGAAGAAGAATAAGGAAAAAGGAATATTCAAAGCAGTTTTTAGATGAGTTTGCTGAGTCATGGAGGTGTTGGCATAGTATTTCCTAATTCTTTGTTTTTTTTTTTCTTTTTTTTTTGTTGGATTTAATTAATTAATGAATGTAAAATCATAATTTAAAAGGTTTGATTGATTTTTTGTAGTACATTTTTTTCTTTCGGTTTGCAATAGTCACCTTAATTAGAAACAACCAAAATGTCAATTCTTCAAGATGATAACAAGGTTGTTACAAGGTGAATTAATGGAAATAGATAAATTCATAAATATTTTGATAATAATAATTATAAGAATCAATATATATATATATATATATATATATATATAATCTTTAAAAAAATGTATAAAATTTTGCCATCTCAACAAATTGAAGGAATTAAAGATAGTCTAATTAATGAAAAGTAATTAGTTTATTAAATTGATCAACAAATTCTTTATTTTAACTTAATTAATGTATTTATAATTTTTAATATATTGAATTAAAAATTGCAAAAACATTTAATAGAGAATTCTAATAAACATGCAATTATACTTATATTCATATACATAGAGAAAAAGAATGAAAAAAATTATATAATAAATAATAATAATTTTTATATTAAAAATAAACTTTTATATATCCTATTGCCAATTTATTTTTTTTATTATATAATATTTAAAGAATATGCTTGTAATTTTATCATATAAATTTTTATAAATAATATATATGCATGAAATTTTGAGATAATCATTAAAAAATAAATAAGTCAAATATATTAAATAAAATAATAATTTTATATTATTTTATAACCGCATAGTAGTGCGGGTATCGCGTAATTATGGACTAACTTACTAAACTTTTTGCAATGGGCAAGTGATGTGGTAGACTCCCTATCTCTTGAGTGTGAAGGGATTAAGTAGCTTTCTAGTTTCTATTCCTCAACAAAAACTCAGTTTGATTATTCATACTGATGAAGAAGAAAAATGGTTTGATTCCAATTTCTATTTCTTGGTTAAAAGTTTTAGCCCGTTTGAAAATTTAAATTTTATAAGAATTCAATTCAATTTTCATGCTTGAAAATATATAACTAATAAAATTCAATTCTTTTGACTTAAAAAAAAAAATCATTTTGAAATAAATGAAATCTTTTCAAAATGAAAAGATTTTGTAAAAATTCAATTTATTTAATAAATTTACTATTAAAAACCTAAAATATTATCATTTAAATTAAACATACTCTTTCTATATAAAAGATAAAATGTGAATATAACTATATTCTTTTTTTTATTTTTAATTATTAAAAAAAAATAAAAAATTCAAATGAATTTTATCACTTTAAAATTTATTCTAAGCACATGAAATTTTATCATCAATTGAATTGAATTATTGCACATGATTTATTTCAACGGTACATTTAATGATTTATTTCAACGGCACGTTTAATTGTTATAGCGAGAAAGAGGCTGTAAAACCATCTAAAAGCCAAATAAATTAATTAATAAATTCCAAAAGCACTAATTACTAAACATAAAACAGTTTTAACACTAACAACCATAGCCATTAACCACTAATTAAACCTATAACAAAACAAAATTAACAATTAATCCTTCTTAATGGTAATCACAATTCTAAGAATCCCATTCTCTATTTTAGACTTCATGTTGCGAGTAACACAAGCTTTTGTATTTCAACAAAGTAGTAGTTGTCTTCATCCTTATAATCTTGCCAGTCTATAATATACAATAGCAACTTGCAAGATTACTCAGAATTGTAATGAAATAGAAATTTAGTAAAACAGAAGTTAATTACTGCTTTATTAAAGACACAAAAGGGAAGTTCTAAAAAAAATAGTTGCTAGTGCTGCTAAATATTTCCAGACTTTCAGAAACATAATCATGAAATAGTACTTAATTAAATGGACATATTTGAAAATGGATGCATTCAACACTTTACTCGCAATCATCTCAAAGATGGAAACATCCCCAGCTTCCAGAGAATTTTCCCTTGAAAAGGCACTCCAACCAACGCGAAAAAATGAGCTTGATGAGTCTTTCTTCTCATAGCCATAGAGTCCAATCTTCACATCACAGGCCACATTCTTCCTCCAACTTGAAGCATTGCATTTTCTGCTTTATCCTCAATATGCTCTTTGAAAAATCCATACGGTACTGGCTGCATGCATCAAGTAGTAGTGTAATATGATGAAAAGACAATAATAATAAAAATAAATTTGAGCATATAGCTATATAAAGTATTCAAATTTCAAATTAAACATATATAAAGAAATATATATATGGTGAAAATTTTGGTCTAAATTAGATTTATAAAGTAATACTAACGAGGACCATACTACAACCTTAAAAAATGGATATTTTTGAGTTTGAGGCGAAGTTGTTGGCAGCTTCAAGAGCTTGAGAAGTATTCAAACATGAAGAAGATTGCCTTCTAGCATTCTGTCTATGCCTCCCTGCATTACATCAATTAACATATGTAAGGAATATTATTTTCTAGAACCATCCAAGTGCTATCATTTATTCAGTGACATCTTTAATTTCAAAATCTTCAGTTATTAGATGATGAAGATCTTGAAACTGAAGATGTCACTAAATAAATGATAGTACTTGGATAGTACTCTATTTCTAAACCATTATTATCGAACATGGAAACATGAAAGTGGAAAGTTTCTCAAGTCCAAAGAGTAATATCCAACAAATTGTTTCCAGCCCTTTTCTAACCAAACTTCACCACCATACACCTTCAACTCCATTTGCCATTTAGCACCAGTAGGGACTTTCATTATTACAGGACTTGAAGATCACCTCCATATTTCCTCGAAAACTCTGTTGGAATCCTCTGATAAACACACCAATTAATTGAGTTAAAGACATAAATTTTTTTACTACAATATGTGAAATTCACATATTCACACATACATAATGTTATATGGGGTTTCAAGGTGCCTACTTTAGCTCAAGAATTTTCTTTTCTTTAAACCATTACAGATTCCCAACACAAGTTTCTTGATTTCTTTTGGCCTATCCTTAAAAAAAAAAAATATATATATATATATATATATATATA
>CATKHJ010105748.1:0-11245 GCA_949750685.1 Vernicia montana | reverse complement strand
TAACAAATCTCTTCTACCTGACTATATGGAGGGCTCCACCATTCCTATAGCTAACCGATAGTACTCAAAGTATGGGCTTGGTAGAATCTTTTTCAATATGTTCGACCCATTTTTCTCTGTATGGATCTTCTCAAACTGTAGTAGCTTTTTCTCTAGCATATCCCTGATCCAGTGATATCTCATGTCAATATGCTTTGATCTAGAGTGGACAGAGGCATTCTTCCCAAGATGAATAGCACTCTGAATGTCACATAATAATTGATATTTGTTTTGCTGCAAACCAAGTTCATTTAAGAACTTCTTCATCCACAGCAACTCTTTACAAGTTTCCGTTGCTGTTATAAACTTCGCTTCAGTAGTTGACAGTGCAACACACTTCTGTAACTTTGATTGCCATGACACAGCTCCCCCTGTAAAGGTAATCAGGTAACCTGAAGTAGACTTTCTTGAGTCCACATCGCCAGCCATATCTGCAATTGTGTATCCAACCAACACAGGTTTGGCATTTCCAAAACATAGGCATATTTTGGAAGTACCTCAAAGATACCTGAAAATCCATTTTACTATAGCTCAGTGTTCCTTTCTAAGATTTGAATGTAATCTACTCACAACTCCAACTGTGTGAGCGATATCTGGTTGTGTACACACCATGGAATGCATCAAACTTCCAACTACTGAAGCATGCGGAATCATTCCCATTTCTTCCTTCTCTTTCTCTGTAGAAGCACTCTACTTGGAACATAAATTAAAATGATTAGCAAGAGCACAACTAATTGCTTTAGCCTTGTCCATATTGAATCTCTGAAGTACTTTCTCAATGTACTTTTCATGTGACAACCATAATTTCTTAGCGCTTCTATCTCTGATAATTTTCATGCCAAGAATTTGCTTTGTTGGCCCTAAGTCTTTTATGGCAATAGACTTACTCAACTGCTTTTTTAAGTTGTTAATTCTAGAAGCATTCTGGCCAACAATCAACATATCATCCCCATAGAGCAAGAGAATAATGAAATCATCATCAGAGAATTTTTGCACAAAAACACAATGGTCTGAAGTAGTCTTCTTGTAGCCTTGCTCCCCAATAACAGACTCAAACTTCTTATACCATTGTCTCGGTGCATGTTTTAAGTCATAGAGGCTTTTCTTCAATATGCAAACATAATTCTCTTTCCCTTTTTTTTTGAAACCCTGTGGTTGCTCCATGTATATCTATTCTTCCAAATCACCATGTAGGAAGGTTGTTTTGACATCTATTTGCTCAACCTCTAGGTCAAGGCTTACAGCTAAACCCAGCACTGTGCGGATGGATGTCTTTTTCATAACTGGTGAGAAAATCTCGTCAAAGTCAATCCATTTCCTTTGGATGAATCCTTTGATAACCAGTCTAGCTTTATACCTCAAACTGGAAATATTTTCTTCATTCTTTATCCTGAACACTCATTTGTTTTCAAAACTCTTTTTCCTTTAGGCAACTTCACCAGTTTAAAATTCTTGTTCTCATGCAAGTATTTCATCTCATCTTGTATGGCTTCAATCCATTTCTGTTTGGATTCATCATCCATGGCTTCTTCAAAACTTTCAGGTTTTTCTCCTTCAGTGAGTGTCACATATTAGTCACAAGGATATCTAATAGATGGCTATCTCGTTCTTTCACCTCTCCTTAATAGAGGTACATAAGCCATAAGTGTTGGTATTGGATAATGAACACCAATATCTTCCTCATCGTCCTCGTCTTCGGAACCAACTTCTATAGGAGCATCATCTTCATCAAGTAGATCAACCTGGTCTTCATCTCCAACCTCTGTTGACACCGGTGTTGGAGGAATTATTTCCAAATATGATGAGTCACCATTGGAATCAGGAACATCCTTCTCAATCTTGTCAATATCTTCAATGGTCTCATCTTCAACAAATATAGTATCACGATTCATGACAAGTTTCTTCTCAACGGGATCATAAAATCTATAACCAAATTTATCTTGACCATAGCCAATAATAATACATTGTCTCGTCTTAGTATCAAGTTTGAACCTCTCATCCTTAGGGATATGAACAAATGCGTTGCAGCCAAACACCTGCAGATGATCATAGGAAACATCCTTTCTTGACCATACTTTGTTTGGAACATCCATCTTGAGAGGGGTATAGGGTGAAAGATTCAATACATGTGCAATTGTGAGTATGTCTTCACCCCAAAAAATTTTAGGCAACTTTGCATGTGAGAGTAGACATCTTACTCTCTCCATCAAAGTTCTGTTCATCCTCTTAGCTAAACCATTTCACTGTGGTGTCTTTGGTGGTTTCATCTGATGCCGGATACTATGCTCTTTGTAGTAAACATGAAATGCCCAATGTATTCTCCACCGTTGTTTGTCCTGATACACTTTAGTTTCTTCCCAATCTGTCTCTCAATTGAGGCATGAAATTCTTTGAAGACATCCATCACTTGATCATTTGTCTTCAAAAGATATACCCACGTCATCCTTGAATGATCATCAATGAAAGTCATAAAATATTGAGCACCACCAAGTGACTTTGGCATTGGCCCACACAAATCTAAATGAATCAAATCCAGTAAATTATTCATTCTGGAAGGAGGGAACTCTTGAAAGCAACTCTATTTTGCTTTCCTACCAAACAATCAGCACATTTCTCTGAATGTACTTCATCCATTTCGGGCGACATTTTCTTCTTGGCTAGACTTGTCATTCCTTTTTCACCCATGTGGTCGAGTCTCTTGTGCCATAATTCAATTGCACTGTCTTTCTCCATGGCATTAAATGTGTCAGTGGAGAGCCTTGCCTGCATTATATACAGTGTTGTATGCTCCTCACCTCTAGCCACTACTAAGAAGCCTTTTGAAAGTTTCCATTTTTCATAAATAAAGGTGCTGCAATATCCTTCATTTGCAAGTTTGCGTACAGAGATCAAATTCAGGCGCATGTCTAGAATATGCTTGAACCCTTCAAAACTAGTCTAGTACCATTCTCTGTTTCCAAGCAAACATCTCCTCTGCAAACAACCTTTGACAAGTTTTCATTTCCCATTCTGACAACACCAAAATCTCCAAGTGTTTATGATGAGAAAAAATCTCTATGCAAAGTAGCATGAATGGTAACACCACTATCAAGCACCCAGTTGGTCACCTGAGATGCAAGATTGATAATATCTTCATCATAAACAACATTGAATTCGTTTATGATATTTGTCTGCTCATCATCATTGTTGTCATCTTTCTTCGCAGCTTTACCTCAGTTCTTCTGTTCCTTCTTGAACTTTCGATAAAACTTTTTGATGTGGCCCTTCTTCTTACAGTGATGGCATTCAACATTGGCATATTTATTTGACTTCCCTCTGCTCTTGCCTCTAGAGTTATGCTCCTAGATTGTCTCCTTCCTCTGGACTCTACAACCATAACATCTAATTGTGATGAAGAAGATGAGGCATGTGATCTTCTTATCATCTCTTCATTCAGAATACTGCTTTTGACAAGCTCCATGTTGACTATACCATTAGGGGCAGTATTGGTGATGGAGATTTTCAAGATCTTCCATGACTGTGGTAGAGATGCTAACACCAATAGAGCAAATACTTCATCATCAAGTTTTACTCCCATTCTGGACAACTGGTCCTAGATTCCTTCCATCTCGTTCAAGTGATCTGGCAAAGAAGTTCCTTCTCTGTATTTTACTTATACCATCTTTGTCAAGTAAAATAATTTACTATTTCTGGTCTTTGAAGCATTCAACAGCTCCAGCTTATTCCACAGAGTTCGTGCATGAGTCTTATTGCAGATGTGATTGTACAAATTGTTTTCGACAAACTGTCGGATGATACTGCATACCTGCTCATGATCAAACTGCCATTCCTCGTCAATTTTACCTTCGGGTTTAACTATAGTAAACATTGGTAAATGCATCTTCGTCACAACAAGAAGATCTTTCATCTTTTTACTCCAAATGCGGTAGTTTGTGCCATTTAAATAGATCATCCTGCTTGTCTTATCTTCCAAAGCTTGCAGTCTGCAGAAAAACCTTATTTTGATGAATAGTACCATATGAACAATACCCTTAAATAGAACCGTATTAACAATACCTTGAATAGTATCATATGAATAGTACACCTGTGAACAATGTTCTGCAACAATATCTTGCTACATTAACAGACAGCTACTATTCATCAAATTTCTAATTTTACACCCGTTTTCAAAACGGATTATACAAAAAAATTCATTGTATTTTTCTCTTCCGTACATTATATTTCTTTTCTCAAAATATGACACTGCCCGGGACAACAATTTTGCCTCAGTCCCAATAAAATCTTTTCTGATGTAGAAGATCAGTTTATGCTGCAACCACAAAGCGTACTAAAAATTTTAATGGGATTACTAAGTGGCTCTGATATCACTTGTTGGGAGCAGTGGAATAAATTACTAGAAAAATACGGAATAATAAATCAGTAAAAATGACACCAGCAATTTAATGTGGTTCACCCTTAATTTTGGGTTACATCCACGGGACAAACTCCGAATAATATTCTTCCACTATTAAAATAGTAGGTACAAAGAAATTCATCTCTATACCAATTCTAAAGGCAATACAAAAATGAGATATTACAAAATAGTGGCACTCAAGATGTTTCCCAAAAATACCCCAAATATTTTCTTCAGTATTTTATCACTCAACCCTTTGAAATAATCTCAAACTCTCATAAAAACTCTCTATTTTCTTCATAGAACTTTCTTTGGCTTTTCTATGCTTGTTGCTTGCAATCCCATCTGATGCTCTTGCCTATTTATAGGCAAGAGCATTCTCTTATGTGACCTTACAAGTGGCCACGTTAACTTGGTAGCTACCAAGTGAATTTTGCCATGTCACCTTAGTAGCTCCCAAGTGATATGATTTTTTTTTTTTTTTTTTATAAATGTGGGCCCTCCATGTCGGAGGGTCCTCCTTAACAAATCTCTTTTAGCCAACTACATGGAGGCCTCCACCATTCCTGCGGCTAATCGACAGTACTCAAAATATGGCTTTGGTAGAATCTTTTTCAATATGTCCGACCCATTTTTCTCTGTATGGATCTTCTCAAACTGTAGTAGCTATTTCTCTAGCATATCCCTGATCCAGTGATATCTCACGTCAATATGCTTTGATCTAGAGTGGACGAAGGCATTCTTCCCAAGGTGAATAGCACTCTGAATGTCACAGAATAACTGATATCTATCTTGCTGCAAACCAAGTTCATTTAAGAACTTCTTCATCCACAGTAACTCTTTACAAGCTTTCGTTGCTGCTATAAACTTCGCTTCAGTAGTTAACAGTGCAACACACTTCTATAGCTTTGATTGCCATGACACAGCTCCCCTTGCAAAGGTAATCAGGTAACCTGAAGTAGACTTTCTCGAGTTCACATCGCCAGCCATATCTGCAATTGTGTATCCAACCGACACAGGTTTGGCATTTCCAAAACATAGGCATATTTTTGAAGTACCTCAAAGATACCTGAAAATCCATTTTACTATAGCCCAGTGTTCCTTTCTAAGATTTGAATATAATATACTCACAACTCCAACTGCGTAAGTGATATCTGGTCATGCACACACCATGGAATGCATCAAACTTCCAACTACTAAAGCATATGAAATCTTTCCCATTTCTTCCTTCTCTTTCTCTGTAGAAGGACTCTGCTTAGAACTTAGATTAAAATGATTAACAAGAGTACAACTAATCTCTTTAGCCTTATCCATGTTGAATCTTTGAAGTACTTTTCTCAATGTACTTCTCCTGTGACAACCATAATTTCTTAGCACTTTTGTCTCTGATAATTTTCATGCCAAGAATTTGCTTTGCTGGCCCTAAGTCTTTCATGACAAAAGACTTACTCAACTGCTTTTTCAAATTGTTAATTCTAGAAGCATTCTGGCCAACAATCAACATATCATCCATATAAAGCAAGAGAATAATGAAATTATCATCAGAGAATTTTTGCATAAAAACACAATGGTCTGAAGTAGTCTTCTTGTAACCTTGCTCCCCTATAACAGACTCAAACTTTTTATACCATTGTCTCGGTGCCTGTTTTAAGCCGTAGAGGCTTTTCTTCAATCTACAAACATAATTCTCTTTCCCTTTTTCTTTGAATCCCTGTGGCTACTCCATGTATATCTCTTCGTCTAAATCACCACGTAGGAAGGTTGTTTTGACATCCATTTTCTCAACCTCCAGGTCAAGGCTTACTGCTAAACCCAGCACTGTGCGGATGGATGTCATTTTCACAACTGATGAGAAAATCTCGTCAAAGTCAATCCCTTTCCTTTGGCTGAATCCTTTGACAACCAGTCTAGCTTTATACCTCAGACTGGAACTATTTTCTTCATTCTTTATCCTGAACACTCATTTATTTTTCAAAGCTCTTTTTCCTTTAGGCAACTTCACCAGTTCAAAATTCTTGTTCTCATGCAAGGATTTCATCTCATCTTGTATGGCTTCAATCCATTTTTTTTTGGATTCATTATCCATCGCTTCTTCAAATCTTTCAGGTTCTCCCCCGTCAGTGAGTGTCACTTATTGGTCACGAGGATATCTAGTAGATGGCTATCTCATTCTTTCACCTCTCCTCAATGGAGGAGAGGTGAAAGAACATTGTCTTGTTCATAGCCAATAAAAATACATTGTCTTGTCTTGGTATCAGGTTTGGACATCTCATCCTTGGGGATATTAACAAATTCTTTGCAGCAAAACTCCCACAGATGATCATAGGAAGCATCCTTTCCTTACCATACTTTGTTTGGAACATCCATCTTGAGAGGGGTATAGGGTGAAAGATTTAACACATGTGTAATTGTGAGTATCGCTTCACGCAAAAAAATTTTAGGCAACTTTTCATGTGAGAGTAGACATCTGACTCTCTCCATCAAAGTTCTGTTCATCTTCTTAGCTAAACCATTTAACTGCGGTGTCTTTGGTGGTTTCATTTGATGCCGGATACTATGCTCTTTATAGTAAGCATGAAATGCCCAATATATTCTCCACCGTTGTCTGTCCTAATACACTTTAGCTTCTTCCCAATCTGTCTCTCAACTGATGCATGAAATTCTTTAAAGACATCCATCACTTGATCGTTTGTCTTCAAAAGATATACCCACGTCTTCCTTGAATGATCATCAATGAAAGTCACAAAATATTGAGCACCACCAAGTGACTTTGGCATTGGCCCACACAAATCTGAATGAATAAAATCCATCACATTATTCATTCTGGAAAGAGGGGAACTCTTGAAAGCAACTCTATTTTGCTTTCCTACTAAACAATCAGCACATTTCTCCAAATGTACTTCATCCATTCCGGGCGACATTTTCTTCTTGGCTAGACTTGTCATTCCTTTTTCACCCATATGGTCGAGTCTCTTATGCCATAATTCAATTGCACTGTCTTTCTCCACGGCATTAACTGTATGAGTGGAGAGCTTTTCCTGCATTACATACAGTATTGTATGCTCCTCACCTCTAGCCACTACTAAGAAGCCTTTTGAAAGTTTCCATTTATCATAAATGAAGGTGCTGTAGTATCCTTCATTTGCAAGTTTACGTACAGAGATCAAATTCAGGCGCATGTCTAGAATATGCCTGAATCCTTCAGAACTAGTCTAGTACCATTCTTTGTTTCCAAGCAAACATCTCCTCTTCCAACAACCTTTGACAAGTTTTCATTTCCCATTATGACAACACCAAAATCTCTAAGTGTGTATGATGAGAAAAAATCTCTATGCGAAGTAGCATGAATGGTAACACCACTATCAAGTACCCAGCTGGTCACCTGAGATACAAGATTGATAATATCTTCATCATAAACAACATTGAATTCATTTATGATATTTGTCTGCTCATCATCACTGCTGTCGTCTTTCTTCACAGCTTTACCTCGGTTCTTCTGTTCCTTCTTGAACTTTCGACAGAACTTTTTGATGTGGCCCTTCTTCTTACAATGATGGCATTCAACATTGGCATATTTATTTGACTTCCCTTTGCTCTTGCCTCTAGAGTTATGCTCCCTAGATTGTCTCCTTCCTCTGGACTCTACAACTATAACATCTTAATGTGATGAAAAAGATAAGGCATATGATCTTCTTCTCATCTCTTCATTCAGAAAACTGTTTTGACAAGCTCCATGTTGACTATACCATTAGGGGCAGTGTTGGTGATGGTGATTTTCAAGGTCTCCTATGACTGTGGCAGAGAGGCTAACACCAGTAGAGCAAATACTTCATCATCAAGTTTAACTCCCATTCTGGACAACTGGTCCTAGATTCCTTCCATCTCGTTCAAGTGATCTGGCAAGGTAGTTCCTTCTCTGTATTTTACTTATACCAGCTTTGTCAAGTAATATAACTTATTGTTTCCTGTCTTTGAAGCATACAATAGCTCTAGCTTATTCCATAGAGTTCGTGTGTGAGTCTCATCATAGATGTGATTGTACACATTATTTTTGACAAACTGTCAGATGATACTGCATATTTGCTCATGATCAAACTCCCATTCCTCGTCAGTTTTACCTTCGGGTTTAACTATAGTAAACATTGGTAAATGCATCTTCGTCACAACAAGAAGATCTTTCATCTTTTTACTCCAGATGCGGTAGTTTGTGCCATTTGAATAGATCATCCTGCTCGTCTTATCTTCCAAAGCTTGTAGTCTGTAGAAAAACCTTATTTTGATGAATAGTATCATATGAACAGTACCCTTAAAATAGTACCGTATAAATAGTACCTTGAATAGTTTTGTATGAATAGTACACCTGTGAACAATCTTGTGCTACAATATCTTGCTACAGCAACAGACAGCTACTATTCATCAAATTTCGAATTTTACACCCATTTTCGAAACAAATTACACCAAAAAATTCATCGTATTTTTCTCTTCCGTGTAGTATATTTCTTTTCTCAAAATATGTCACTGCCCGGGACAGTAGTTTTGCCTCAGTCCCAATAAAATCTTTTATGATGTGGAAGATCAGTCTATTCTGCAACTACAAAGCATACTAAGAATTTTAATGGGATCACTAAGTGGCTCTGATATCACTTGTTGGGCGCAGCAGATTAAATTACTAGAAAAATAAGGAATAATAAATCAGCAAAAATGACTCCAGTAATTTAACGTGGTTCACCCTTAATTTTGGGCTATATCCACGCAACAAACTCTGAATAATATTCTTCCACTATTAAAATAGTAGGTACAAAGATAGTTTTCTCTATACCAATTCTAAAGGCAATACAAAAATGAGATATTACAAAATAGTGGCACTCAAGGTGTTTCCCAAAAATATCCCAAATATTTTCTTCACTATTTTATCACTCAACCCTTTGAAAAAATCTCAAACGCTCATAAAAACTCTCTCTATTTTCTTCAGAGAACTTTCTATGCTTGTTGCTTGCAATCTCATCTTATGCTCTAACCTATTTATTGAAGGAAGAGTGGTGCAAATAGTAGCAGAAGCTAGGTGGTGGGGTGAAATTTTAAACAATTTAAAATTTCACTTCACCTATTTTTTATCCAAACTCTCTTTTAAGCAATCATTTAATTTGTGTGTAAAACACATATGCAAAGAAAGAAGAAATGAAGAGTAATCTAATTACCTCTTGAAGGTTCCTTCATTCTTTAACAAAGAGCTCCCCAAATGTGAAGCCTCCAGATTATCCACACCTAGTTCCACCATCAAGTTTCTTTTAGTTTTCTTTGGTTATTCTTGAATTCCTCTTTTGGTTGCCCTAAATTTGTATTCAAGATCTTTCCACTAAAACCTTTAGGAAGACTTGGTTTCTCTTTGATTGTTTTGGACTAAATTATTTTTCAATCGCAAACAATTATTCTTTCATAAAGAACAAAGAAAAGAATTTGAAGATTAAAAGAAAAAAAAAAAAACTTTTTCTTCATCTTTTCTTTCAACTCTCTCAAATCTTTAATCTAATTGTTTCAAGTGAAAAATGAATTCATTGTAAGCAATTGTTCTTTTATAAAGAACAAAGAAAAGAATTTAAGATTAAAAGAAAATTTGAAGAAACATTTTCTTCATCTTTTCTTTTTCTCTCTCAACTTCTCTCTCTAAAAATTTTCTATTGCAAAAAATGAATTCACCATACATGAAAAATAAAAAACTCATAGCTTTTATATTCTTTTCAAGACTTAACCCTTAAGTCTTTTATTTTTCACCCTTTTAGCTTATTCAAAGAATGAAGACGCAAAGTTGGATTTTGCAAAGTAGCAAAATTGGACTTTTCCACCACAAATGGTGAAATGACCATTTTATCCTTTAAGGGTATAATTGTCATTTCCATTAGCTAAAAATAGAAAAGATCATTTTAACCTTAGTATAAATTCTCTAACCCCTAAACCCATCCAATGAGCTTAGTGAATAGTGAAAATTCTCTAATCCTTGAATTGCCTCTTTCTATATCACATATGGGCTTTGGCCACATCAAATGTGTTTAGGATTTCCACTAAACTTAAAATTAATTCTTTAATTTATTTAGTCCAAAGCATTTTTAATTTAATCCTTTAAATTTGTATCCTATACAAATTAAGATTTAATTAAAAAAGAAACCTTTATGGATTTAAACTTCAGGACATGCTAGGGTCCTTGTAAATTTAATTACAAGTTTAATCCTTTTACCACTAATCAATTAATTAAATACTTTAATTAATTATTATGGTAAACCTTTTACACTTGATAGGTGATTACTATTAGGTGTGTGACTTTCTAGGTTCATGTCTAATTAGCAATGGGAATGAGAAAATATTTTTCTCTACTAATGTGAAATTCTCATTTCACACTTAGTCCCATAAGTCATGAATGACTCCTTGCAAAGCATATCACGACTACCTAATTAGAAATGAATGTTTATAGTTGATCACTTAAACATCACATGGACCATCGATCATAAATTATCATGCACTTGAATCCCTTTATTATAGATCCCAATATTGGCTAGGGTAATGGTTTATGTCAAACCCTAATATGCCTTGATTATATGTTCTTATCTCAATTCTAATTCTTCATATAATTAGATTCCTACTAGAAACTCTTTCTAGTGAATCTTACTGTTCTGGCCAGATTCTTTGGTATCAATAATAACCAGATAGCAAAGGATCTTAACCTCGTTTACTCAAGGTAATGAATTCTATCTTGGCAATCATTTACCTTTATATATAACTAATTAGAACCATCACATGCCATATATCCGTACATGAATA
>CATKHJ010105697.1:0-24403 GCA_949750685.1 Vernicia montana | reverse complement strand
CAAGACCAACCAAACATGCTAATCATAAAAAAATTCAAATTATAAAATAGAAATCAAATGCTAAAATCCAAACTGGCCCCAGCTGTTGATGAGAGCAATCTATTACATGCCATACCTCAGGCATAACCAGCCAAAGCCTAGTTGTGTTGGCAAAGGTCTCATCAGTTTAGCAAGGAAATGCAAATAAATATTACAACTATACACTCTACCGATTTAATAATAATGTCTGCCTCAAATCCTCCTGAAAAAGATTGAAGCCCTTGACAAAAATAGTAATTTGTTGTACAGATCATAAGGGTTTTAGCAAGACACAGTTGGAGCCAATCAACTGGCCAGAAGCTCAGAAGAATTAGATATCCAACGATTTCAGTCATTTCATACAATTATTCGCAAAAGGTCCCAGAAAATTTTACTAATTGTTTGTGAAGAACTGTATAAAATATTATATAACAATAGACAACACCATCAAAAGTCTTTTCCGTTGATGGACATCTAAAAAGAGTACAGGAATCCTAAACAATTTATGATGATGATGGAGGATGAGCGCACAAAACCAACTACTGAAGTGCCTTCCATTCTCACTCCATTAAAGGTCTAGCAGCATGCTACAGTACCCATCGTCAAAAACTCTGAATTACTGCGGCTAATAACTGACGCTAATGAAGACTTTGTATTGCAGAAACAAGAAACAGTGATCCTTTGCACTAGGCCACAGTAATACTAGTATCACTCAAGCAGCAGATGGCAACCAAACACTGGTAGATCCGGTCTCTGCACTCCTGTGAGGATGGAAAACGTATAAGAGGGAAAATAGATAAAAGCATCAATAGAACTTCAATTCCATTTAAATTTGACAAACACAATTTCCATAGCAAGGTTGCTAGAGAGATTTATGTCCAAGTTGATATATAAACCATGTCAAACTGAAGTATCAAAACTTGATGAGGGAAAGAAATGAAGACATCATTATCCGGTATAGTTTCTCAAAAGCAGTGCAATTTATCAGTTTGGATGAGAAACAAAAAAATTTCAATAATCAAAATGTAGCAACAAATTTAGCATTAAAACTAATGATAATCGGGATACAGCAAATCCACATAAAGCAAGTCTTACTTTGATAATTTCACAGAACTAAAAAGATATCTATCATCAGTTGCACATATCCAACAATTGTACATCCCATAACCAATTTGCATATTCTATTATTACAGATTATGCACATTACTTGTACTTGAAAAATATAGATCCTTTAACACTGTTTGAGAGTTTTAGATGAATCAGAAAAGAAAGAAAAATATCTAGTTTATGGGATAGGAAAACTAAAGAAATGAGAAGATTGATAATTATATTTGGAGGTTTGAACAATAAGAAAACATATCAGATATTAAGGGTAAAAGAGTCTTATTAAAAAATATTATTAGTTATAAGGAAGAGACACCTCTTATTCCCTCAATCTTGAAGGGAAACCAAAGTGGGTTTGATACTAATCCTCATTATCCTTTCTTTTCCAACCTCATCAAACTCTCAAACAATTGAACTTTTATCCTACTTTTCCTTTCCATTCCTTTCCTTTACTATTCCATTTCCCAAACTAAGCCAAAGTGAATACAACATTTTTCCATAGTAGTTTGTTATATCTCAGGAAATTATATGAGTAATTCAAACATCATTTGAGGAACAAATAAGTACTCTTAAATTTGCATTCAGTATTATTAAGCATCTAGCAACTTATGCAACAAATCTCTCTTTACTACTTTTCTTGATATGTCAAGCATATAAAGGCAACACAAATTCTCCTCAAACTTGCCAGAAAGAAAGAGCTCCTTCCAACATCTTCCATCTAGTCACCATATAATGCAATACAAGCAAGAGATTAAGGGCAAAGTGGGAACCTCCATCCTTCTACCACAGCTAAGCTCATTATTACAGGTGCTTAAAACGATTAAACGACTTCAAAAATAGAAGGATATTTTGACTTGCCAAATAATAAGAGAAACAGAGAGACATTTATTCCGACTTTATTTTCTCTTTCCTTTGGAGATACCGAGGATTATCCTGCCATAAACTTTCATTTTCTGAACAGATATCTATAAAAGGTAACTTTATCTGCCACTTGAAACTTTCACGTGCACGTAAATACACGATTTCTGTCATTCTGCCATGCAACTGCTTCACTATAACACGTGATACTATCACATTGCTAAACCATTAGTTGATAACTTACATATGATTGCAACAACTATGATAAACCCTACCTGCTTTTCAGTTAATAAAATCACACAGGGATATTCACATTCATTAAGTTAACAAAGAACGTAGAAGATTCACATCTAAATCAGGAAGTATTCAAATCAAGACACTCTACTAGATACCATCAGCAACTAGCAAGTAAATAGTTTCCATAACCTTTTGAAAGCATTAAGATAACAATATGAGAAGGAACACGAAACAACCAAAATACTGATGAGCAAATAAAGCAATTAAATATTACAATACAATATGGAGTTCGGATATACCAGGACAAATTAGGAAATCAGTCCACAGGCATGTCACCGTCATCGTCATCGTCATCTGACACATGAATTTGTAGAGGCCCCTTAAAACGACTTGTATTATCGCCAAGGAGCTCACGAGCTGCTTTTTCAAGAAATTCTGAAGCAGCAGCTTTGACTGAATGCTTTTCAGATGATTGATACTTTCTCTTCTTTTGGCTCATCCTCTCCAAGTACTTTATCCTGGGTCTTTCTCCTTTACTGATATGCCTCATACTTTTCTTCTGTTCTGCACGGGTGAGAAGTTTTAAATGAGATCAGTATTTAAAGAAAATCATGTCAATAGCAAGTGACTGACTACGTACCAGGTGTAAGGTCAGGCAAAGAATGCTCAATGAAACGGGTTGCAGCTTGGTAATTTAAGGTGGTAGAAGGCCGCAGTGGTGCTTCAGGAACAAATTCAAACTCACTCAGTAAGGAATGTAAATAAACTACTAAAAAATAAACTATCATCATGAATTAAGACTTTAAATACAAGTAATCATTTTCCAACCTATTTGAACAGAATCTTTGCCTAGACACTATAGATGACAATAAAAATTTTATGATGAATGAATAACAACAAATTCCAAGAGGGGAAAAAAAGGTACCTTTGCTCAAATCTATAGAGCGCTCTAGCTTGTCTTCATACAACCTCAACCTCTCCTGCAGATATAAAAACCCAAAGTGCAAATTTCAGGTGAAACTTATAAATGGTATCTCTAAATCATAAGCTCTTTCTCAGCGAATGACATATTGAAGGGGGAAAAGCACAAAAAATTAAACAAAAAAACACATGCACACACCTGCTCAGTTGAAAAATGAAAAGAACATGAAAGACATCATAATTCAAAACTAAGTGAAATACACATTTTCGATATAAATACCAAAACCCAAATCCCCAAATTTAAGAATTAAGAAATAGGTTATAAGAAGACATACAAGCTCAGTCTTAATTGGATGTTCATCTGGGTCAATTCCACTGCATCTCAATCTCACTAAAAATTCACAAAATTGAACATAATCAAGCAAGCTAATCAAAACAAATGACCGATATACAATTACTTAAATTGAAACTAAACACAAAATTGCATGATAGAATAGAGCAAACATACAAGAGAAAAGGATAGTAGTGGCCTTGGATAGCAAAAAGAGAGAGCGAGCGCGTTCAAGAGGGGGCATCTCGGCAAGGACTTCAGGGTCAGATAGAGAGAGGAACTGAAGCAAGTGGGTTTCGAGTTGTTCGAGGTTGGCCAAGGTTGTGTTAGCTGAGTCCATCACTGGTTCAGGAACAAGCGAGTTGCTTTCTCTTTCTTCCATTTTGTTTCTCAAAAAAAAAAAAAAAAAAAAAAATGATCCTTCGTCCAAAGATTTTATCTGGTATGTCTCTGTTGCTGTCTTGAGTGAGTAAAGTTGCTGTCTTGTTGTGCGTAGGCCGCTAGGTCTTTTGGGGGATGAAGAGAGGTTTATGGCGGCAGGTAAGCTAAACACTGATTTTGTTTTTGGCTTTGGTGGTTTAGAAGATATTGGCCTAACCCTTTATTTATTTATTATTATTTTGAAATTTTGAGGATGTATATTAAATAATTCTTAATTCAGAGGATAATTTCAAGTTTTTTATTTTAAATTATTTTTTCAGATATTACATACAATGCATATATATTTATTATAGTTGTCAATGCCATATTACCATACTCACAAATTCTATTAGCAAAATATAATTAAATATTTCGTTCGAACATGTAATAATCAAACTTCATACTTAACCAATTAGGCTAGAAATTATGAACATTTTTAATTATTTTAATACATTAAAAAAGTTTAAATTATTGAATGGACTAGAATACAATATAAAATGTACCCAAAAAATTGTGATTCCTTCATTTTCTCTCACTCTTGGACTTTGTTTATGAAAAAAAATAAAATTTACAAAAAAATTGGACCAAAATTTAAATACTATTTTTTTCCTAGAGTAATAAAACTAGCATTTAATGGGGCATGATACCCAAAATCATTATAATCAGTGAACAAATATTTGGAAAAGTCCAACTAGGACAATACAAAGTGATCCTAAGGTCCAATAATATTTTACCCAACAATGAAATTTTTTGATTGGGGCTAAAAGTCCAAAAAACTAATAGGCCTGAAGCTTGAGCAAATAGTCCTATACCACTTTTGCCCCCAACACCACAACACCTTCCAGAGGTATCGGTCATCATCACCAAGCACTGCACCGGCGCCGGCGACTGACCGTGCAAGGGCTGAGACAGAGCGGTTGAGCCCACCAACTAAGAATAGCTCTGATAATCTTGAGTCTACTCCAACTACTGCAACAAACCACAAAACCCAGTGGCGCGATGGTGAAACCTCCCTCCTTGTCCAACAAATGGACACCGCCTAAGGAGAGAAAAGCATCTACCAAAGGTCCTCAGATTTAGCAAACACAGACAAAAAAGCAATAAAAAAGCTCAATCTGAATCTGAGAAGCCAATGCTAGCCATATTACCCCCCACCCACCGACGAGCACTCATCACCATCACAAGAACGAGAGCACTCCGATATGCAGGACGGACAAACACCGCAGGTTGAGCCGGCACCGAGGTCGTAGGTGTCAAAACACAGATCTACAAAATTCACTTGGGTGAGAAACTAAAAAAAGCCCTCAAATCTCAACAATCAGCTTTATTAGAAAAATAAAAAACCAAAAAAAATAAACTGAGCAAAGAAAAGGAATTCTTGCCGGTGACCAAAGTTACCGGAGAAATCTTAGTGGAAAACCTCAAACGGCGCACGCAGAGGAAAAAATTGAGAAGAGAGAAGCAACGAAAATTTAAATTTAAATACTGTTAATACCATTAAAAGGAAGGCTGATTGATATTAACCATTCACTTGGATACAGTGAAGAATTAGATGAATCCATTAATTAAATTAAAATAAAATAATGAGTAGATTTATAAAAATCTTTAAAAAATTATTTATTTATTTATTTATATACCTATACCACCAGAAAACAGTAAAAAAAATCTATAAAATATCCAAATCGCATATGAGAACAAGAGGCACCGTATTACTTCACAGTTCATGACTGATAACCCCTCAAATTCAAATAGCTCACACTTAATCGCCATAGCCAATCTCATCTTGTACCCGCATTATTGCTCGATGAGAAAAAGCATTCAGGTGAGTAAACATCATTTTTGCATCTCCAACCTTATCTGTTATCTCTTAGTCAATTCAACAAACCACTATTATGCATAAACTAACCATCTCTGATTTCTTGAGGTGTTTATTGTTATGCTCGTTCTTTAGTTTCTGATAAACCTTACATGGCTGTAGTAATTTTTTGCTCTTCAAGTATGTGTTGTAGTATTGTCAATTATAGCTATGGTTTCAGTCAAGATAGTAAATTGCCTGCTTTAATCTATAATAACGGGTCATTAGGAGGAAGGAATGTTGGAAAGGTGAAAATTTTGATATGTGGTTCTATGGCAATTGGGAGGAAACCCAGAAAAAAAGCAAGTGGGTGTTTGTGGGATTGCAATGAAAAGCAATGATGAGTTGGTGGTGGTGAAGAGTGAGCCAAAAAAGGGCTTATCCTCTGAAGAAGTTATGGCGGTTCTTAACTCGATTTCAGACCCAAGTGATGCTCTTTCATATTTCAATTCAATTGCTGAGTTGCCCTTTGTTGTTCACACCATTGAAACATGTAATCACATGTTTCAAGTCTTGAGAATTCATAGGAGGGTAAAGGACATGGCTGTTGTGTTTGACTTGATGCAAAAGCAAATCATAAAGCGGGATTTGAACACTTATTTGACTTTATTTGAGGGGCTTTATATTAGAGGTGGGCTTAGGCAAACACCATTTGCACTTGAAAAGATGAAGGAGGCTGGCTTTTGTTTGAATGCTTATTCGTATAATGGGTTTATCCATTTGCTATTTCAATCTGGTTTTTGTAGGGAGGCTTTGGAGGTATATAGAAGAATGGTCTCAGAAGGTCTTAAGCCTAGTCTTAAGACTTACTCTGCCCTTATGGTAGCAAGAGGGAAGAGAAGGGATATTGAAACTGTTATGGGTTTGTTGGAAGAGATGGAAAGTTTGGGATTGAGGCCAAATATCTACACATATAACATATGCATCAGAGTACTTGGCAGAGCAGGCAAAATTGATGAGGCTTGTAGGATTATGAAGAGGATGGAAGATGATGGTTGTGGGCCTAATGTCATTACTTACACAGTTCTCATTGATGCTCTTTGTACTACAAGAAAACTTGATAATGCCATGGAACTGTTTGTAAAGATGAAAGCTAGTAATCATAAACCTGATAGGGTGACCTACATTATATTGATGGACAAGTTTAGTGATTCAGGTGACTTGGACATAGTGAAAGAATTTTGGAGTGAAATGGAAGTTGATGGTTATGCCCCTGATGTGGTTAATTTTACCATACTTGTTAATGCTTTATGCAAAGTTGGAAATATTGATGAAGCATTTGATATGTTGGATGTCATGAGAAAGCAGTGGGTCTTGCCTAACCTTCATACATACAACACATTGATTTGTGGATTTTTGAGGGTAAATAGATTGGCTGATGCTGAAGACCTTTTCAATAATATGGAATCTCTAGGTGATGAACCTACTGCTAATACATACGTCCTTTTTATTGACTACTATGGAAACGCTGGTCACTCTGATAAAGCTCTTGAGACCTTTGAGAAGATGAGAATTAGAGGAATAGCTCCTAATATTGTTGCTTGCAATGCATCTTTGTATAGTCTTGCTGCAAAGGGTAGACTTGGTGAAGCAAAAGCTATGTTTAATGGACTTGAAAGAAGTGGGCTTGCTCCTGATTCAGTTACCTATAACATGATGATAAAGTGCTAAGCAAGGCAGGGAAAGAGGATGAGGCCATTAAGTTATTGTCTGAGATGTCAAAAAGTAAATGTGACCCTGATGTAATTATGATTAATTCTTTGATTGATACACTTTACAAGGCTAACCGAGTTAATGAGGCATATCAATTCAAGAATTATACACTAAATTCTTGTCAAGAGCTACTATTTATTAGTATATTAACTGCCTATTTGGAATTGCTGTTTGAGATTAAAAAAAATATTTTTGAATTTTTTTAATTTAATTAATTATTTTTTATAAATTGTTTCTGAAAAAAAAAATAATTTTTTTTATTAAAAAACGTTCCTAAAAATAGTAATTGAGATGAAAATGTTATATTTAATATGGCCCACAAAAATGAATGCCCTCCACATGGAGAAATATAGATTTGAAACTATAATTTCCACTTATAATTATTTGCAAATATTCCAATTGGAGACTATCTCATTTGTGGCTTTGAAATCTGTTATTCAAGATCCTCTTTTATTTTTTTAGTTAGAAAACTTGATTTTGATTTATGCATTTTAATCAAATGTGTACACTACTGCCATTACTATTCACACCTTAAAGGGCATCCAATCATTAATCTCCAATCATTTCAAAAGGTTCATTATTTTTTACACAGATATTAAAGCAAGGTGAGACTCATAACTCTAGGCTCTAGCATGCTTCATTTTCTTCTTTTGAGCAAGAAAAAGAAAAAATAGTTATGAGAACCAATTATGTTTTAAGGATTTTAATAACAAAGGGTTAAATTTTTTACCCTAACACTTAGGTGATAATTTCAGAAGTTATAACTTAAGAGTAGAAATTTATTTGAACTTACTAAAAAAATTAATTTTGATTAGATATTTTAATTAATTAAATAAATAATATAATATAATTTAAACCATGTTAATTTCTTCTTCTATGAATGATCCCCTTTGTCCTAATTTTAACAGAATTTTGATTTGAAAATTTTAAATATAATTTTTTTTAAAGAAATAGAAAGTATAATTCTCACTTCTTAATTTTTATCTAACTAATAAAAAAAATAAATATTGTAAAAATGTACAGGGGCAATTTAGTAATTCAGCTCATGAAGCACAAGCACCACCATTTTAAGCCCATGTGAGGTTTCTTTGCCAAGAGCTGCAAAGCTATCAAGAAACAGTAGCCATTTATCTCCTGCCTTTTCTGCACCATCTCTCTCTCTCTCTCTACGATACCCAAGATTACAAAACCCTCTCTTTCTTTCTCTAAAATGGCCCATCTGGTCCAAAATTTATGTAGAGCAAGAGAAAAACAAAAACCAAAGAGAAAAATAAAGGAAAGATAGCATTAGATTTAGATAGATAATATGTCTTCAATTTTCCTCCAACCACAGCTCTCTTCCTATCTCAATAACACAAGCCCAAAAGGATTAACTTACCATAAATGCCCCTTCTTTCATTCCTATCTTCTTTCATCTCTTTCCTCTTTTTCTTCATGGGCTTTTTTGGGTTCTTATTTCCTGGAAGTTTCAGAGAAAGAGAAGACAAACGTCAACACAAACTTCTCTTTCAATAATTTTCTTTTTTATCTTTCTTTCTCTGGATTCTCCATATCCAAGTTTTATTGGGTTTTTGCTTTTCTTTTGCTTAACCTCCACGGAGAAGAAGAAGACGAAGAAGATGAGCAGGTTTTATAATGGGTTCTCATCAATTCCCTCTCTTTATTTTCTTACTTTCTGAAAGTTTTTATTTTTTTGATTTTCATATTAGAATTGGGGTTTGTTTAGGAATTGATATGAAAAAGATGCAATTTTGATCGATTATTTGAGAAGGGGTTTATAAAGTTTGATCAATTTTAGTACTTTGTTCGAAACCCTACAAAATAAATTGGCTTGAGATATGTTGAAAAGGGTTGCTGTAGATTCCATTGATGAGGAAGCTAGATTTAGATTGAAACATCAAAGCCTGCTTCAGGATTTCTTGGAATTGCAAAAGGTTAGCCTTTTGATTATTCTCTATTCATTTATGCGTTGTTGCTTCTTTGAGCTCTCTTTTTGTTGATTTTGGATGGTTGCTTTTGTATGTTGGAGAAAAAGAAAAGAACTTGATGGTGAACAATCTGTATTTTTTAGTTGGGTTTCATGGTTAAGGGAGACATCAACGCCACTAGTTACTGAAGTCACATTATTGTTATATGCTTCAACTGACTGATGGTTTTTTACTTATAGCGCCATGGATGGCACAGTATTTGTTGTTTGTTTGTATTGGCCTATATACTGATGATTTCTGCTGATTTTTTTTTTTTTTTTTTTTTTTTTTTTTGTTTAGGAATTTGTTTCAAAGAAGAAAAAATTGCAGATAACCAAGCAGAAGAGAGACATTCTGTTGGCCGAAGTTGGGTATATATTTTGCTTCCTTGATTTGCCTTGATTCTTACAACTTACAAACTTTCACTCCTGGACTTACCCTTTTCTTTCCGAATTTTAGGTTTTTAAGACAGAGATATAGATATTTAATGGATATACAGTCTCATAACCTTCAGCCTGAGCAAGATCCTGTTCCACCACAAAGTTCATCTATGCAAAATGAGGAGGTTGGGAAACTGTTGGTAACAGAGAAGAAGCCCAAGAATGGCATAATCAATGGCCAAAGAATTAAGAAGAAAATCTCATGGCAAGATCAGTCAGTTGTAATGAAGGTCTAAATGTCTTATGTTTTGTTAGACAAGGGGGGAATAAAACCATTGATTGGCATTGCCATTTAATAATCAACTGAATCAGCATTAGAAATTCTCTTTTCTTTTCATTTATTTTCTTTTCATCATAGTGGAAATTGTAAAGAGAAATTTCAATACTTCCATACACATAAATATTGTAAAGTAACCTCTTTTAATATTGTTATATGTGGCTGGCAATCTTGGAATGCAAGAATGAAGGGTTATGTTTCATTTATGCTCTTGAATATTGCCTTCTTCTATAGTTACTTCCTGTTGGCTGCACATATTATGCCCTTGTTAATCATTGATCTTCTTTGGTTGATTTTATATCTAAATTCTAAATTGCAAGAGTTTGTATTTGTCTCCCTCTGGCCTCTTGGTGTTATTTGCACAAGGAATGTGGCAAAACAATTAATTACTAGGATAGAAATAAATGTTTTAGGATCAGTTTAACCCAATGTTTGATGGCCAATATTCTATAGATGTTTAATAACCGAAAGAAGGTACTCGGTGGCGGCGGTGTATCTGAAGGAGAGGGATGAGCCAGCAGCAAGTGGTTCTCCATTGTTCACAATACAATAATTGGTGGCTAGTTTCTTGAATATTTTGGAGTTGATGAGGATTTGAGAACTGAATTCACCACAGCTGAGATGGATATTAGCAATGGTACAGCCAGTTGAACATGTGTTGGTAATCTCCACTAGGTAAGTTGGTGTCCCATCCTACTTGGCCTTGTGCAATCTCTGTGTCATTTTTTGAACACTTGGCCTGGTTGGCTTCTATAGTTCATGCATATATAGAAAACTTCTAGATTTTAGTAGAGTTTTTGTTTTTGAAAACTGAGTGTCTGGTTATAAAGGGACAAAAATCAAAGTATTAGAAAGAAATGAACAGACCTTTATGAGAAGAAAGCAAGACAACAACAGAAAATGCAACCATAAACAAAATGAGGGTTTTCATGTTTATGGCTAACATAATAGTAAATAAAAATTGAAAAAAAGAAAAGATGTTGCAGTTGAGAAACTTATTTCCCTTGTATAAGCTGCTTTCCTTTTCTACTTTTTTTTTTTCTTATTTCCTTTTTTATTAAAAATTTAGCATATAAAGTCTAGCATTGCATAATCTTGGAAAGGAAACAGAAACCAGAAAAGGCATCCACTTCAATTCTAACCTTGGTACATGCATGCTTTTATTGTTATAATATGTACAATCGAATTATTTGTTGGATTGATTGTTTCTTTTTATAGCCACTAAATCCATTCACCAACCATGTTGTTTGAGAATGTGGTTTTTCTTTGCTGGTCCATTTGGACTAGCAGAAATGACTGTATTTTTAGAAACCATGTACCTGACCCAATAAAGTCAGCTGACAAAGCTTCAAGATTGTGTTTGGACTTTGGAGTATATCAACGCCAACAGGAAGCTTGTTACTTCCACCAGGACACCCCCCTCTCATCAGATTGATAGATGGCTCCCTCCTGTGCCAAATATTGTTAAAATAAATTCAGATGCTAGTTTCAGCGCTAACCAAGGAATTGCAGGTGTTGAAGCTATTTGTAGGGACCATAGATCGAAATTGTTAGATGGAGTGGCCTTGCGGAAGTCAGCGCCATCACCGTTGGCAGCAGAGGCTGAAACACTTGTTGTGGCAGTGAAATTAGCCATTAAAAACGGTTACCAGCGCTGTCTTTTAAGCTGACTGCCAGGTCTTAATTCGAGCTTGTAATGGCGATATTTTGGACTGCCCGTGCATGTCTTTCTATAGTGAAAGAGTTGAAGTCTGTTTTTGATGAAATTCACTTTGTTTGGATTAATAGAACAGCCAACAAAGTTGTTGACTGGATAGCTGATCACGCGTTAAATAGATTTTTGTCCCCAGTTTGGGTTACTGTCCACCCTTCAAGGCTTGCAGAGTTGCTGTATATGGATTCTATTTCTTCTTAATGAATTCAAGTTTGATTGGCAAAAAAGAAATTAATCCATTCACCAACCAAAGATTTGCCTATTACAACCACAAAATACTTTTTTGTCACAGAACTAACGTAATGAATTTCAAAACTTATTTTTTCAAGAAATTTATCACATATCCTGACTGAAGTGAAAATGACTGCAACGGCATGGTATTATTTTTACTTTCCCCGAATTTTAATTCAAATAAATAACTATCAGGTAAGAAACAAATCCTTATCAAAGGAAAATAGCACCACGCAATGTCATAGGATCAAAATATCAAATCATAGAGGGATTCCAATTGAAAATAAAATATACCATCCTTGCAATTTAAAATTAATATTTTATTGGAAACCATTGCATTATTCCCATCCAATACCTGTGTTCAAAGAAAAAAAAAAATACTTGCACAATCATCTTAATTAACATATTCATTCGTGTTTGATTAGCTTTTTCTTAGCTGTAATTTCCATTTTCTGCAAAATTCATGCTTAGCATTCTTTCTTGTTATCACATCTAATTTCTAGGAAAATCAAAATTTATGATATACTTTTATTTTTAAAAAAAAGGAACTGATAAAAGAATCTAAAAAAACTACCGTGCATAAAGTAATGCTGCTGATAAGAGCAATTTTTCCAAATTCTCCTAAAACACATGGATAAGGTGGCACTGAATATTGCCATGACAAACTGATATTCTCAAAGAGCTGTACAATGTGAGAATGTGGTTCAAACGTAAAGCACACACCAGCACATGGAACAAATTTTCTTAATATTTCATCCATTCATGTTATAAACCATCTACAAAGATAAATGAGGATCCAACTTTTCAAGAAAATGGGGGATCCTCCCACATTCTTCCAGCTAGAGGGCTGCATAATGGCACAAGACACCAACCACCCATCGCAGCTACTTTGATTCATTTTCTTCTTGTTTAGATTCAGTGTCCACAAATCCAGATTGTGAGGATTGCTCATTTGCAGAGGCGGTGGGCTGGATGGGTTTCTTAAACTGTACCAAGATCATGGTCATGTTGTCACATCCTTCGCCACCTGCTGTTGATGGTGCCAGACACCTATCAAGTACCTTCTCACACACTACAGAGAGCTTGCTTTCCTGCATTGTTCAAGTTTAGAAACAATATTAGACCTTTCAACTGGATGGCCCACACGTGACAGTAGATTGGGATCAAAGAGTAGTATTGGTTTCATCAGCAAATTGAGCAGATTCTTGCCCCTCATAGCACCCCACCCCCACATTGTCTATGGTTATTCTTGCTAATTAAATTGCCTCTCTATCCCGAGCAATTATTTATCAAGATCAAACTTTGGGCTGGATAAATTTTAATAAAGAAATGAATAAAACAGCAGAAAGTAAAAAGAGAGAGAAGAAAACAATCCTGTTTATTCAGATCCTAACAAGAGAGATCTAATAAACATACCGTACTCAGTTGTTCATGAATAAAATCTACTAGTTGCTGGCTTGACAAGCAGTCCCTGAAATAAAAATCAACAATGAACAATCATATACTGGTGATCATTCAAAAAACTTTTAACAATAGTTAGTCAAGTGCATAAAATATAATCATCAGTAAAATACCCAGAGCCAATCCATATTATCCAGATATTCATTGAAAAGAGATAAACAGAAGGCCAGTGCAACAGTGAACTGTGTCATATAATTTCTGAAACTTCAGGTGGTAAA
Organism: Vernicia montana; assembly: GCA_949750685.1. Classification (NCBI taxonomy): domain Eukaryota; kingdom Viridiplantae; phylum Streptophyta; class Magnoliopsida; order Malpighiales; family Euphorbiaceae; genus Vernicia; species Vernicia montana. The sequence continues at coordinate 10,638 of CATKHJ010105697.1, read as the reverse complement.
CAAAAGCATCATCTTGCACTAGTGGTTGATGCACATCAGCTGAACTTAAAATCTAATATGCTATCTTCACTAGTTAAATTGAAGAACTAACAGTAGCTGGTGCAGTGACAGCTGACAAGCACAGTGCAGTGAGCAGTGAATAAATGAAAACTACACCAAGGGGGGGGAGGAAGATATCAAGATCTAGCACATAGATAACATAATGATGCATAAGAGTAAATCTCTTCTGATGGCCTTGGAGCCATCTCTTGACTAGTGTCTGTGTTTCAAATTAAAACCAGAGAAGCCAGACTAATTTTCTAGGTATTGTATTTTAGTGGTTATGATCCACATGTATTTATTCCTGTCCAAGCCAATCCCAAAGATATTGCAAAATGCACCTAACCAAATCAAGTGATTAACATCACCATATCATGAAAAAATCATGTTAAGCAACTTAGAAATGAAAGCATTATTGGATGCATACCATATTCCATCACATGCTAGCACGATAAATTCATCATCGTCGCAAAGCTCAACCTAGTTAAAAGAATAATGAAAAAAAAGAGAAAATAAATACTTGTTAAACAACAAAAAGTTCGAGCATGAAATATAAGCAGCTGTTAAAGCAATAGAATAAAGTTTCGCAGTGGAACAAAAATGCATATCCCAAAACCAACAGAATGTAGAAAGAATAATTCACAAGATATATATGTAGTGTAAAAAGATGATTCTTTTATTTGTGTATACTGCAGGAAGGAAAATATACGCACAGTGTTTATATCTGGATTGGCTGTTACAATTTGCTTTTCAGCAGGCAAAAATTTATTCTGCTTGAATTCCATGTCACCTGAATTAGACAGAAAAGATATGAAGAACAGAAGAAAGTAGAACCCTCTCTCTCCATGCATAATGTATGAACATGCACACACGTGTTGGCATCTGCTCATTAACAAGCAAGTGTATTTATGTACGTGAATCAAAAAACACAAAGATAGGCATGCATCTGCTTTGCGCATAAATTGCTTTTTAATTTGGGCAAAGAAAGCACTATGCTTTTGCTCACTCTGCTCCATGAAATTAAACCACATCTCTCCCAGGAAAATCCCATAGACCCAGTCCAAAGCCCTACTTACATAACAAAGGATGGGCAAGGATCCAGTCTGTGGGCATGAAACCAGAATCCAATGATATTTCTTTTAAAAAAAATAGTGTATTAGGGGGTTTACATGAAATCAGCTGAAGTACCTATAGCCCTTGCAAGATTCAAACTGCCATTGACCCGTCCTGCATGTATGAAACCACCAGCTTTTAAAATCCTTTCTTTCTCCACCTCAAGATCAGGTTTGTGATCTCTAGACAGATTATATGCCTGCATTAAAGAAACCACATTAAAATTAAGAAAGCAATATTTGTTGGAAAATAGACACCACACTAGGTATTGGCATAATATATATATATATATATATATATATATATACACACATATTTCTGAATATCATAGCCAGGCATAAATCTTGCAATAGGATGAATTTGCCAACCGCACACGGGGAAGAAATTAGAGTTGCAAGATATTGTAGAAAGAAGCACCTCATCTTCCAAATAATCCTACGAAGAAAACCATATCATCATTTCCAGGTAATTGAAAAATACCTGGCCCTTTCTAGATATGACACATCGAGAATCACCAGCATTTGCAACAAGAAGTTGGTTGTTTCTAATAATTGCGACACAAGCTGTGCTCCCAGAAGTTGGTCCAGCAAAATCAGAGTGTGGGCCCTGATCACCATATCCAGAGTAAATGAATTAACCATTCAATGCTAGAAATATTGCAGAAGGATCAATAATTACAACATATAGACTTGCACTGCAAAAAGTTGAAACATTAAAAAGAACAACAAATTGTAGCTGATTTTTGTGGACTCCAGTTACCAACCAAGTCCAAGAAGGGAAATAGGAACTTAAACAAAAAAAATTATGTCAGAGGCACAATCTCAAGCAAGCACAAAGCTATGGCCAAAATAAATGCTTTTATCAAAATCCAAACATCAATTCAAAGAAGCAAATTACTCAATGAACATGTAAACTGGAGTAATCAACATATGTGTAAATTAACCATTTGAGCATTTTGTAATATATCCAGTATGTAGAAAAGCATACAATTAAAATGATGCAAACATTTTTTTAGCCAACAAACCAAATATATTTGAAAATCAAAATAAACATAATGATGTGTTTGCAAAATAGGTACTGAATGATTAACTAATGAGATAAACTGGTTTTATAAATATAACCAAACTGACAAAGTTAAAGATTATTGTATTAAAGACGACAACATGAAAATACTTGCTTTATTTTGCAAAATACCTCTTCAAAAGCCCAATCATCGGGTTGGTCATTACCATCACCACCCCTTGGAGACCATATCAACCCTTCTATCATGCCAGTAAACTTGTTTATTTTATCACCCAAAACAGCTAATTCCCGCCATCCTCTTTGTCCACGCATCATCTCATCCATTCTGGAAGAATGCAAGCAATGAGAACCTAAGCATGCATATAGTTCATGGTTCACAGCATCTTATCTTATCTTACCTTATATGCTTTTGAATATGTAGAGATAAGTTAGAGATATAAGCCCCAAATATTACAATATTAATGAGAAAGGACCAAACTTTATGAGATATAAAATATATTACAATACAGAAAATAAATTACCACTATTAAAATTTGAAGTTTCATATCAAGATGAAGGTCTATTATTGATATCAACAAAGAAAAATTCATGATTACTAATCTAACTTTAACTGTTAATGTTTTTCCAAGTCAACATAAGACATGCTGGTCAAGAACACATATTGATATTACAACCATAAAATGAAAAATGTAAGAATCATTTATTGGTATAACCACACACATAATGGCTACTAAGAAACACCTAGTCATCCAACAATATAATTACATAAATGACCCCATTGTCCCCTTAAAATAGACTGCCAATGAGATTAAACATGAAGAAGGACCCTCCAGTGTTAAATGAACCAACCTGAAGAATGCTTTCTGAACAGAGGTTCCAATATCTCCAGCTGAGTATGCTTCACTCCTAAGAACCTGCTGATGAAGATACTTGGCACAGAATTTTGCAACTACTTTACCTGCAATTTACCAGAACAAGGTGAGTAGTAATTACAAAAACATGCATGAATATGATGAATTTGTAGGTGTAAAGACAAGCAGATGTGAGTTAGTGCCATGTATAAGTCCAGTCAAATCACATATGCACTTAGAATTAATTGGCTATCCTCATCATACAAACATCAAGGAAAAACAAAACTAGGTGTCCTTGGAACAAAAAGAATTAATTCTATAAGCCCCACAATAACATTGTCCAATACTCATGTGTACATTGATCAATTTGATTTGACTGAAAAAGAAAAAGGATGCAGATCTAGGTTGACTAGAAAATAAATTTTTGAAGAAAATATGAAAGATCCATAGAAGTAATGATTTTAAATTACCAGGAAAAATATAAATTGGAAAAAAAAAAAAAAAAGGTGTCAGATCTCAATGAATTCTCAATAACTTTACCAAACATCTAGGTTTTCATTAGACATATTCATTCACTTCACAATTACCACATCACAGACCTGGATATGTGTCACATACATTTAAGCACCATTTGACACACAAGCAAGTGAAAATGGAAATAAAGATTCATTGGTGAGAAACCCACTCAAGTATTCATCAGCAGTCAAGAACAAAACAGCAATGACATTACTATGATTATCTAAAATCATAACTTGAAATCATGGAAAACTATAAAACTAGTAATGGTGAACTATCAAGGGAAAAACATATTTAAGGGAGTAAAAATGGCATGTAGCTCATACAAAAATACTTGAACCTTCTAAATCTTACCTCCATGGCCGTCAAAAACACCGAAGAATGAAGTGGAAGCATCCAAGTCAGGTAATGCAGCATGCTGAGAAAAATAAAATAAACAATAACTAAAAGCATATCTACAAGGTAATTTAAAAAAGAAAATAAACTACAAAACACAAAGGAATCAGGTATGTTCTGAAATTAACAGAATGAAGCGCATTAGAATGAACATTGAGAACACAAATTATAAATGAAGTATATGCCAACCAATTTCTCCACAATGATTAACTTTATATATATATAACGCTATGCCTAGTGAATTAAGAGGAAGACTTTATTTTGCAGGTGCCTTTGGCATTGTGAATCCTGTAAAATTTCCCAATATAATCTCTTCACAACAAACAATTCTAATCGAAATAAGAAAATGAATATCCTTATAGGGTGACAGTAAGAAGATCTTCATTATTTGCTAAAATAATTCTCAAAATTGAAATTAGTAATGGAAGGCAAGTTTATTATTTCTAACCTGTGAAAGAACAAACAAGGGAGTAGAGCCCAAAAATAACTTTACAATGTATCAGGTTCCTATCCCATTCAATAAAACAAATGAGACCATTCCTAACAGAATTTATCATTACCAGTAATCATATTGCACTATAATCCCATATTTCCCACTTAACATCATCACTATATTCGATGAATCCAATTTATGTATTAAATTACCCAACAAGCAATTGTTGGACACAGTTGCCAGTGATAGGATTAAATGTTCATGACATTCAGAGAGATAACATCCTGAATTAATTACTCACAGCATCTTCCATGGTTGCACGCCAACCTTGCATGGATGATAAACCATATCTGAGTCTATCATTCTCACCGTCGTCGGAGGATTTCTCTGTTTTAGGAGAGCTGAGGTATATACCCATGTCTATCTGAAAAGTGAAAAGCGTTCCAGTGACAAAGGGAGAGGGAAAAATAACCAAAATAAGAAAAAGGTACCAAAGAACTTCGGCCCACAGAAATGCAAACATAATTACATGAAAACACTACTAATTGCCACAACAACTAATTTCTCTTTGGTCAATGAAAAACTGTAATTTAGTTCATGTAGCATGAATTTCTAGTGCTTGTTGTATAAAAACTAAACAAAAGCCTCAAAGAAATTGAAGTATAACCCTCACTCCCCCACCCCATATTTTTTGTGTGTTATTAAAATCACAATTGTTCCAAAACTCGAACACAAGGTTTTTCTCAGCTAACGAAACTGAGGTTTAAGTCATTTGCTGATCAAATCATATTTGAACCATCAACAGAGACAAGCAGCTTAGAAAAACAATTTAGGATCAATCTAGATGACCGGATAGTCACAAGAAAAATTAACGTCTCAAAACTCCAACCGACATACAAATTTAATCAAATACAAATCAAGATCCAAGATCATCTTGAATCAGGTAATTACAACAAACCCAGAAACCAATTTGAAATGCAATTATCGGATAACACAATATTCAGATCAGAGAATATACCTGAACAAAACAAGAAATACATCCAAAAGACCAATAGTTAAGACACACTCAGATAAAGAAAAATACAAGATACCCACAAGCTAGTTTGATCCCGCGGTAAAAAATAAAAAGACAAAACTTTTTCCATGAAAAGAAACATTTATAAATAGCAATAACAAAGTCAAATTGATATGCAATAATCGAATAAGACAATTTTGTAAAGAAATATATTATGAAATTCACAATATTGATAAAACTTACAGCTTATATGGCTGCCCAACTGGGCCAGAGAATAGCTAGAGATAAGAAACCAATAACAAAAAGAACAGAACAGAACAGGAAAGAAATGGTATTTAAGATTAAGAATTGAATCCAAAAAACTATGGAAGACCCATCATAGAGTGCAGAGATTAAGAGAAGAAAAATGAAGAATTGCGTGACGAGAGCAACAATTCAACAAAGAAAAGGACAAAGATACAAACTTTGATAAGAGAAAGATATTAAAAGAAAGAAAAAGATAGAAACTTCATGGAGAAAAAGCGACAATTCTTTTTTTTTTTTTAGCAACAATTGATGGACTAAGAGAAAAAGAGAAGATAGATTTTGAAGCTTTTTTTACTTTTCACTTTCTCACACTAGAATTTCCACTCTTCTCTCTCTGACATGATGATTGCTAAGTTTAGGAAAATTAGAACACAGGCAGCCTTGGTTTAACTGTTGATAGTGTTGAATTTTTTGTTTTTATATTATTTATTTTTTGTTTTTTTTTTTTTTTTTTTGCCAAAGATTTTTTGTTTTGATAAGCCTTTGGTTTTTGTCCTGTCAGCAACAGAGGATATTAGCCGTCCCTCCCTTCTTCTTTTTTTATTTTTTATTTATTTATTTTTATTTTTATTTTTATTTTTATTTTTATTTTTACAGCATTAAATTAAATTATATTTAAAGCTATGGTCCAAAATATATATGTACTTATTATTAAATTATATCTTAATGTATATATATGGTTAATAATAGGTTATTTTTAGTTTAATCTAACTCAAGATTTTTTGGAATTTTTTTTTTTGGAATTAGATTTTTTAGAATTTTCAATCTTTAATAATTTAATAACGGGATTAAGGAATCTAATCTCATCCCTTTGTACGTTACCAAATCTTAAGTTAGTGTTCATGCACCTAAAATCTTATATAGTTTAGTGGTTGTGTGTTTCTAAACTAAACAATAAATTCATATTTCAAAACCCATTATTAAGGGTGTTTACAGTTGGATTTGATTTGTTTAAAGTGAAATCAATTATATTGGATTGTAAATGATTTAAACTATATATAAATTAAATAAGACAAAAAATGATTCAATCCAATAATTTTAAATTTTGATTTGGATAATTGATTTAATCGGTTTGAACTATAAAACCAAAATATTTTAAAAAATAAAAAATAAATACTATATAAATTAAAATATTTTTATAACATGAAATTATATTTCAATACATATATGAAAGACTAAAATAAAAGTAATTATATTTTAATTAGATGAAAATTTTATATTATGTATGAATAAAAAAAATCTCAAAATTTAATATAAACAAAAAAAATGTGAAAAAATCTCTATAAAATTAGAATTTAGGTACATATAAATCAAAATATATAATTTTAGTATACTTCAGTTTGATTTGATTTTAGTCGATTTTTCATGTATTCAAACCATAACTAAATAAAAAATTTTGGTTTAACTATATTTTTAAACCAATATGAACCATACAAATAATAAAACCATATTTTTTTTTATTTAGATTGGATTGGATTAATTTAATTTAATTTGATCGATTTGATTAATTTTTAAACAACCCTACTAGCTATACAATCCGCTATATAATGTTGATAAAAAAAAATTCTAATATAGAAAAATATATTTAAACATATTATTTTCACTCTTTTTAATTATTTTATTTTATAAGTGACGAGGAAGAATTATTATTTTTTAAAATCTTAATTTGAAGAAATAAAATTTATTGTGAGAAAATTTTGAATTTTGCATGAACTCATATTTCTGCTAACAAAGTTCATATTTATAATTTATTAATCTTATTATATATTGTTTTAGAAGAATTAATCTTATTACAATTACAATTAGAACTAGTCACAAATTAACAACCTCACAATTTTTAATTCTAAAAGTTTTGAGTCTTTTAATAATTAAATTAAAGACTTCATTGATTTTATTATCATAAAGTTAATTTTTTTTATTTTTCTTACTCTGTTAATTGTATACCCATTCTTTTTTTTTTTTTTTTAGGATATGGAAATAGAAGAAAACCAACTAATTAGTTAATAGGGAAAAGTAAATGGAATTATATAGAAATGAAATCAAAACAAATTAATTAGCTAACCCTTTTAGTTGGAATTAACTTTTAAAATATAGTCATAGAATCGCATTTTGCATGAGTTTTAATAATATTTTTTTATTTTTTTAAAAATTATTTTAACATATAAGCAAATTATTATTATTATTTTATAAATTTAAATATTATTTTTTAATAATTTCAAATATTAATATAAACAAAATATAAAGATTAAGATTAAGATTATTATATTCAAATAATAAAAAAATATTATATATGTATTGCTATTTTTTTTTTTTTTTTTGCCAAATTATATGTATGTATATATATTATATATGTATTGCTATTTGCTATGTTATTATATGTATTAGTTAATGTTCGGATGCTATATATTTATACCAATATATATTGGTAGAGCTTAAATTTTACTTTTAGAGGGGTTAAATAAAAAAATATTTTATTGTATTACAACAAATATTTTTAATTTTAGGGACAAATATTAAATATATAACTAAATTTTTTTAAAAAAATTAAATATATATAAAGTTTATTAAATTTTTTAAACCTTGAGAACCATGACCTTTTCATATGTGCATAATATATAAGAAAATGTGAAGAGACGGACACATACTTATAAATGATAAAACACTAAAACATTAACGAATTGATTTTTGTTGTACGTCAATTAGGGAAAAAAATAAATAAATTTGGATTGGATTTTTTATATAATTTTGGAAAAATGAAAAAAAAATGAAAAAGACAAGTCATTTTAAGTCTAAATTCAATTCCTAGTTTCATTATTAATCCATTTGAGTAAGTGACAAGTTAGTCAATGTCAAAGCCATAAATTATTCTTAGTAATGTCGTTACAAATTTCATTTTTCTTTATGAAAAGGCAGATGACTGTCAATTTCATTCTTTTCGTAATTAGGCAAAGTAATTAGGTGGTTCCATAACAATAATTAATAAATTAGGCAAAGTGGTTTGAGAATAATGATAATTAGCAAATTGGGCAAAGTGATTAGGTGGTTCGAGAGCAATATTCCACCGTTTTTTTTTTTTATGCTTTCGTTTTCTTATATCTCAAATTTTAGTTAATTCTCAATGATTATATAAGTTAGTTTTCTCTAATTACATTAAAAAATGAAAAAAAAAAAAACCACTTTAAGTAATTTTTTTTGTTTTTATTGATCATGAATATCCTCAGATCAATTTACACGTAATTTAAATAAAATTTTAAGTAATTTTTACTTAATTTTTTGATATAATTTAAAAAAAAAAAAAAACCATATTTGATTAACAATTAAGTATTTGTATGGTACTAGATAAAACTGATTGTTAATTTCTAATAATTCTTTTAATTTTCTTTTCATTAAATGAAAATCCTTATTAATTTCATTATACATATTTAATTAGTTAACAAAATAAATTCCATTTTGATAACTCAATAGAGTAATTAATAATTTACTAACATTAATTATATTTTTAGATTATATATTCAATTTTTAGAATTGAAAATAAGAATTTATTATCAATAGATAAGATTTGAAATATGGTGCATGTTATTGAATAATGTTATTTTTAAAATTAAAATATAAGAGACAGAGAATGAGATTGGGCAAAAAATGTATCGGTAGAGGAGGACGAATGAGTAGAACTGTTGGTGGATGTGACAATAACAACAGATATTAGATTATTCATATAAAATCTAATATAAAATTTTGGAACCACCACAGATGAATTTTTATACTATGGACCTCGTTTCAATATGTAATGTGGATTAGGCTCCCTGCGTGTCACGTGTTTTCAACTCTTTTTTTTTTGTCAAATTTTTTTTTTTCTTTTCACACTCATCAATGGTCCTTACATTTTTTTGCTGACAATTATATTTTGTAAATTTAGGATTTTATTTGCACAAAAAAAATTTCCTTTTGCGTTTCATTTATATTTATATTTTTTTATTTTATTTTATTTTTTAAAAAAATATATTTATATTTAGTGTTAATCATTTATATTTTTATTAATTGATTTATTAATTTATCATAATTTTATTTGGTATAGTACTTCGTTTAATCTTTCAATTTATTATTTTTACAATGATATTTTATAATTGAAAAAATTATTATTTCACAACCACCACCAACAAAGTTAATTAAGTGTACATTAATATTATTATTTTGCATATAATAAGTATAAACATCTTATGTAGGTATAAGATCCAATATTCCTAACTTTTTATTAGTATTTATTTTATTGATTACGTGATATTTGCAAACAAGCAAAATTAAAATCAATAGTTTTGATTGTGCTAAAAAATTATTGGGCAGGAAGATAATATATTTTTTTAATTCACATCAAAGTGACTTTTATATGTAATTGAAATAATTTCTTTTTTTTATGTAAAAAAAAATAATGAACATAAATCTTATGTTTAATCAACTTGAATATACGCTTTATAAGTTATTGTCTCATTCATATTTTGATGATTTCAAAATTTTGTTTAATTAAGCTTTGATTAAATTGAATATGTAAGATTTTGTTTAATTAAGCTTTGATTAAAAGTGTATATGAGAATTGTTATATGAAAAATTATAATATTAATTGTGTTTTAAGCATATTGATAGGTTTTTCACAAAAGTCACCACCTTGAAAAATGTCACCCCCTTAACTAACAAATGTTTGAAGATTGAAAATCGTGAGGGAAAATAGTAACGGCCTTGATTCATGATTCATGACAGTGAAAAAGAGACAGAGAGCTTTAGAGTTTCTCAAAACAGCTAGTAACGGCCTTGAAAAAGGAAGTCACCACCTTGAAGCTTATTCACGACCCTGAAAACTAAAGTAACAGTCTTGACTTCAAAAGTAATGGTCTTGACTCTATAAGTAACGACCGTGAAAAATAGACAGAGAGCTTTGAGATTCTTCAAGTCAA
>CATKHJ010105666.1:0-13970 GCA_949750685.1 Vernicia montana | reverse complement strand
ATGATTATCGTTTAGAGAGATGTGATTATGTAATGGAATGTAATTGTTAAGGAATGGACATTGGTAATGTTATATTTTAAAGATGAATATATGATAAAAATTGATACGGATAATATGTTTGATCGACGAATATTGATAATGAAAGGTTGCTTGATGTATGATAAGTTTGATATTATTGATCCAGGTTAATTGTTTTATGGGTTCTACGGGTTTTCGATGGCCTTATGCCTATGCCCTAGGACCGTCGCACCGCTGGATTCGGGGTGTGACAGGCTCCAAGCTCCTTAAGTAGGTTGAGCGATACAAGGAGATGGTGGAGTTTATGGAAAATGTCTCAGCCTCAGTCGATAACGAGGAGCTTTCTGTTGAGGAGCGTAACCTTTTTTATGTTGCCTACAAGAACATCATCAGAGCTCGATGTGCCCGAGCTTTCATTGTAACCTTTTTATTTCCTCCATCAAGCAAAAAAAAGAGAGCCGTGGCAACGAAGGCCACATCTCAACGATTTGTGACTATGTGACAAAGATCGAGTATGAGCTTTCCTCAATTTGTGATGGGGTCGGCCAAAATCAAATTTGAGCTTTCCTCGATCTATGACGAGATCTTGAAGTTGCTTGACACGAGTTTGATTCCTTCTACCTCTTCAGGAGATTCTAAGCTATTTTATTTGAAGATGAAGGTTGATTACCGCAGGTATCTCGCCGAGTTAAACTGGTGCTGGTGCTGAGAGGAAGAAGGCTGCTAAGAGTACTCTCTTTACTTACAAATCTGCTAGTGCAATAAAGCTTTCATGGAGATTTGGGTTTTTATTTGAATTTTTTATTTTGGGAAATTGGAGTGGTGAAATGTAGAGATTTTTTGGGTCTGAGTTCGAAAGAACCATTGGCTTGGTTAAGGAAGAGATTAACCATTGATGGGTACAAAGAAATTGGTATTGTTTTGTTTGATGGGTACAAAGAAATTTATTTTTATTTTGTTGTTTTTTTTTCATAATTTTCTATTAATATTTCTTAATTTTTTTTTGAGTTCATGCAATTTAACTTATTTTTCAGTTGTTTTGATATGAAAATTAATAATTTTACTTCTGAAATACTGATTATTTTGGAGTTTTATTTTTAATGAAAGAGAGAAGATTAGTTAAGGAGTTTTGATATGATTTTTGATTTTTGAAGTGGAGTATTTCTTTTTTTTTTTTAAGTTTTTAATTTTTTAAAATGGAGCATTTGAGGGATGTGGCAATCATACGTGGCATGCTGACATGGCTAAGTCAGCTAGAAATGCTTACATGGCAGTCCACGTAATCATTTCTGGCTGAAATTTCAGCTAGTGACCTTCCAGTAAAAAGATTTTGAAAGTTTAGATATTTCTCAGCAAAAAAAAGTTCTTTTGTGACCACATCGAAAAGGTCACTAAAGTTTGGTATTTTTGGAGCTATTTACCCCACAAAAACATAAGAGTCATCTTTGAGTCCATTCACTATGAGGTACAAATCTATTCTTGTTTGTTGGATCAAATATTTATATAGTTGATTTGAACAAATGCAAATTAAATGAAAGATATCTAATTTAAGTAGAGGAAAATAACTGGCTAATCTTTAAATTGTCAAAGATTTAGTTTCAGGTTTTTTACCAAAGCTAAAGTTTGAAAAAGATCATATTTGTGGTGCATATAACAAAGGTAAACAAACTAGACCTAAGGCTTATGTTTCAAAGACTAGGCCCTTAGAGCTACTGCATCTATATCTATTTGGGCCTATTATACCTAGAAACCTAGGAGGTAAAAGTTATACATTTGTTATAGTGGATGATTTCTCTATATTTACATGGGTACAGTTTTTATCTTCTAAAAATGATGCATGTGAATCTTGTGTTAATTTTTGTAAGAGAGCGCAAAATCAAAAAGGGCATATCATTACTTCAATTAGAAATGACTGTTGCAACTAAATTTCTGGCCCTAGGTGGATGGATTATGTATTGCTTTCCAATAGAACATTGGGAGATAAACGCCAAGGGAGGGGCTCAAGACAGAAAAAGGATTCACCACCTAGATTTTAAAAACTAGGAAAATGGTGACTATGATCCTTAGCGTATTACCTAATCACCCATATCAGATATTCTGAGAAAAGGAATTTAGGTACGATCCTAGGAAGGTGTTAGGCACACAGGTCGCCCAGCGGTGAAGCTGACTTCCACTGTTTGGTCCCATTAATGCATGTTTTCATCATGTTATTTGGACTATACTAACATGACAGTTATTGCACAACATTAGTCATTCACTTCATATAGTGCGTTATTTAACATTACAACATACTTCAAATAATGCTTAGCCGTATTAGTGCTTTGGACTTACCATGTTGTCATGCCTTAGTCAATTGGTGAGTTTCTAGCATGCATCATGCCATCTTAACTCATTTGCAACCTAAGCATGCCTTGGTTCTACTAATTTTATTCAACCATATCATGTTTGCACAAAACATGTTTGAAAATCAAAGGCGCAAACAATAGCAACCTAAACATACATACTAAGTAATTAATCAAATTATTTACCTAAGTTCAGCATGCAATTCTATGTTAGTCGAGATTCATTTTAATTCAGTTGCATGCATAAATCCTTTAATTACCGAGTTGCATATTGGTGATCAAAAATTTAAATTCTAAGTCTAAAGAATTAAAATAGGGTCAAGGGAAGGGGGATCCTTCGAAAGGTGAAGGATATTTAAGATTTCAACTCTTTAATAACCAAAATAAAAAATGAAATAATCTAATTGAACTAATTCAAAATCTTGTGGACTGAAAATCTGATTGAATATGACCGAACTAGGCTTTTAAGCTTTCATAAGATTTGTAGCTCTATCTCTTAGCTTTCCAATGCATCTTGAATCAACTCATTCTGATATTTGTATCTCAAGTTATGATCAAAATATAAAAGGATGTTTGGGTTATCCGGGGCTGCGAGCCCTTTGTATTACGTTGGGCGCACGCCCAGGCATGTGCCCCTTGCTAGATTTTCAGCTCTTTTCCATCTCTTCTCCAATATTTTGTTTGATATCTATTCCCCTTTCGATTTCCTCCTATTGGGCACTCCGAGGATGATCTCCAAAGGTTAGAAAACACAAAAATAAACTCCAAAACATACAAAGATGGAATCGAATTAAGCAAATCAAAGGGAACATGCCAAGAACACCAAAAAGCAAGAAGTTGCTATTAAATCAAAATTAAACTAATCATAAGCATGCAATCAGTTCTGAATTCAATTAAATAATAAAGAAATATCCTAGATGGCATAAACTACAAATCTAAACAAAGAATCAAGTCATCAAATAACAATTAATTAAACAAATAAATAGAAAAGAAAAACATATTAACACACATTAACATAACAAGATTGGAAATTGATTAAGAAATCATTTTATCCCCTTTCCTTCCATTAGAATTAAATATACAGAAATATGAACCAAAAAGAAAAGATGCAAAACAAAGTATTCAACATAGAATTTAAAACAAATAATATGATGAACATAATAAATAATAAATAACATATTTTACATGAATAGCATGATTAACACCAAATTAATGGAAATAGGAGAAAGGCTTGATTAAGAACAAGTCTTAATCCCCTCTTTCTCACATGAATTAATAAGAATAACAATTAAACAATGAAAATATGCATTAACGAAAAGATTAAACATGCTAAAGGAAATAAGAACATGAAGAACACTAAATGATGCAAATAATTATATTAAATGGAAGTTGAATGAGGAATCAATAAGAATTGGTCTTAATTGATTCCAATTCACCCAAGATGATTAAATCATTAAATTAAACAACATAAATAGAAAATTAAATTTGGAATTAAGATGAATATGATGATGAACATGGTGAATATAACAATATTGAAATAAAGCATATAAAGAGCAATTAAATTAAAAATCCTTCTTTAAACTATCTATCCCTTGGCTAATCAAACCCATTGAAGGCTTTGATGCAATGGGAGTCCTTAGTAGGTGAGGATTTAGCCCTCAGGCAAACTGATTAAACCATACCTTACTTTTGCTTGTTCTTGATTCACAATAGTTCTTAGGTTTCTTTACTTTTGTCTTTTGTTTTTTCTTTTGTTGGAAAATGGACTTTGAAAGAGTTGAGAGAGAGTTTTAGAGATTCAGAAAAAAAGTAGTTTTTTAGATCAGGAAAAAAAATGGCCTCCCCCACTCAAATGGCTAAAAATTGGCTTTTATATGAACATTTCAATTTAGAGTTTTTCCTTTGATTTTCTATTTATTTTTATTTTTCTTTAAATAAAATCTATTTTAAAATTATTTTTTCCTCCTCCCCAATCCTCTCATAATGGATTTTGAGGGATTGGGGTAATTAAAATATTTTAAAATTCAAAATACTTGAAAAAGACCAGAAAAATGGCCTGTCAGCACCCAAGGGGCACGTAGGGAGGCCACGCTCCTACGCAATGGGTGTGTGGAGGTGCCACGCGCCCATTGCTCTAGGCACGACCCAGGGCGATGGCACCCTAGGGGGTCCCCACGCACCCACTACCCTATGTGGCAATCTAAAATAGGCCCGACTCCACTCCTAGGGCAAAAATACAATTTTTTTTTTTTTTTTTACTTTTGAAGACCAAAATATAATTTTCCAAAATATATATTAAACCTTCGAATTTCAAGGATTTAATACATTAAAACCAAAAACTCCAATTAAACTCCAAATTAAACCATTTTCAAAATCATTTTCAATTAAGTCTAAAAATCCTTTCAATTTAACCCAAAAACTGCATTGTGAACCAATCTCCATGCAGAAACAAACCATTTCTCATCATCGAGCTCCAAGGTTAAAAATAAAGCGTTCATAGTCCCCACTTTGGCTTATTTTATTTCACAAAGTAAGGCAAAGTACGAACCAACTCCAGTTTGATTTCCCCCCTACACACACACACTGAGTATATGAGATTTTGCTATTAAGGTGTCATCACTGGTTGAGTTACTGATATCAGGCTGCTGATGCTCCTTTCCTCTTCACCTTGTCATTGAGATAGTGATTGTGACTACTTCGTCATTTGGTTCTTGAGATCGCGCCATTAAGGCTATTTCATTATGTTCAACATTTGGTAATTGAGACTAGGCTCATTAGGTTTCCTCCAGGGACATTAAGACCTTGTACATTAAGGCTCTCTTTATAGTCATTAAGACTTTGCGATTAAGGCCTCTTCATTAAGACTTTGCCATTAAGGCTCCTATTAGGTTTTCCTGGCCTAGTAGGTGTAATGGGTTTTCTTTGGCCCATTAGGGCTCTCTCTATGATCATTGAGACCTTGCCATTAAGGCGTTCTTCACGTTAGTCATTAAGACTTTGCTATTAAGGCTCCTACTAGGTTTTCCTGGCTTAATAGGTGTAATGGATTTTTCTTGGCCTATTACTGCCCATTAGGGCTCTCTCTATGATCATTGAGATCTTGCCATTAAGGCGTTCTTCACATAGCCATTAAGACTTTGACATTAAGGCTCTCTTCATAGTCGTTAAGACCTTGACATTAAGCCTCTCTTCATGGTCATTAAGACCTTACCCATTAAGGTTGTCTTCAATATTTTGCCTTTTCATCATCCTTCATCTTCATCAACTATTAGAGCGGTGCCATCCAAGTTCATTCTCCATTTCCTTCTTTCTTTGCTCATCATTCTTCATTATCTATTCATTGAGACTGTGCCATTTGTGAGGCCTCGCCCGAACGCCCCTCCCCTCGCTCAGGAAAAAATGATGTCTTAAGGAAAGGATAAGCGATTTTTAAGGGAGATTAAGGTACGAGTTTCAGTGCTCACGATTGAAAGCGGCTATCGCCTTGAAAAATTGATTTGATTTTGAAAAGGATTCGGGAGTCGCCACCCTAATTTATTTAAATGGAAAAATTAAGGAAAAATCCAATTTGACTCCAATTTATTAATTTTTGATTAATTTACCCAAGGATAAAGTCACTAATCCTCGAACCAGATCGAGCTCGAGGACTAGGTTTTTAGTTAAAATAATCTCAATTTGGCTATTTAGTTTAATTTGACTTGAAAAATGATTTCATGGATGACAAGTATTAATAACATTTTATAATACATGAGCATGGCGTAATTATGAGACATATGGAAAAGCAGGTATTCAAACATCCATAAGTAAAGGGGAGTATTTCCTCTAACCCTTATGGGTATTAGAGAAATCACAAAATCGCTCCTTTACTCCAAAAATAATTAATTAATTGCATTAATTTAAAATTTACAAGGAAAGCATAGATCTATATTTTTACATGGAAAATAAAAAGGGGGGAGGGGATTAAATGGGATTTGGATTTGAAACTTGGATTTAGATTCCAAGCTTGCCTATGTACCCCATTGAATGGGGATCAAAACCTACGTAGTTCATTCCACTATGAGGTGGAAGGGGGTTTAAAAATCGGTCAGATTTGATTGGTTTGGTTTGATTTGGGATTTGAGTAAGGGTAAGAGATTATACCTTCTTTGTGAGTTTGAGTGGTGGGATAGTGGTTTTACCGGATCGGAGTTCCGTTTCGTAAAATAAGATTGATTTTGGAAAATTACTTTGATTACTTAATTACCCAATTTTAATTAATTAAAAAGATTAATTAATTAAAGTGATTAATTAACCAAATTGAGTGAAGACTTAATTTTAAAAAATTAATTAATTAATTAAAATTTATTTTTAATTAATTAACTAATTGAGAGTGGGTGAAAACTAATTAAAAAGAATTAATTAATTAAAATTGATTTTTAATTAATTAACTAATTGAGATTAAAACTAATTGAAAAATTAATTAATTAATTAAAATTAATTAATTGATGAGTGAGAAAACTATTTAGAGAGAGAGAGAGAGGAAGCAAATAGATAGCAAATCAACAAGTGCTTAAGGTGTGTAGAAAATGAGAAATGAGAGGCGTATTTATAGAGGTAGATGGGGGTTGGAAAAGACCAAAAAGGGTCTAAAAAGCAGAAAAAGGAGGGATAAAATTGAAATTTCAGAAAAAAGTAGATGGCCGCGAAGTGCATTGGCGGACGCGCGTGTGATTCACGCGCGTCTGCGAGATAGGCTAGCGGCATCCGCCGGAGCATCTGGCGGACGCACTAGACAACTTGACAGACGTGCCTCCATGTCTGGCGGACGTGTTAGTACGGGGCTAACATGTTAGCCCCGTATTGATGCGTCTGTCATTGACGCGCGTCAGTGCGGACGCACCATATGACCGGCGGCGTCCGCTGGTCTGGTGGCGCGTCCGCCGACGCGCTTGGAGGATGCGCGCAGGTGCGTTGCAGACACGCGGGCACAGCTCACGGACGTCCGCGAGCCGTCTCAAGTTTCGAGATCCGGTTCGATTTTTGGGGCTTTTCGGGTCAGTTTCTGAGGGTTCCGGGTCATTTTTCGGGCTATTCTGAAGTCTGAAAAATTACCGGTCAGTGACGATAGATCTGAAATTAATTATCGGATAGATTGACAGTCAGTTTTGGTGAAAATCCGATCAGTTTTGGAAAGGTGCTGTCTGGTACAGAAAGTTCGATCGGGGTCGGAAAAGTGTCAGTCTCCTTGTAATATTATGTATGAAAATCCATTTTTTCGAGGGGGCACTGCCCCCTTAACCCCTGCTCGCTAACCGACCAGCGGGACCGTTGTACTGGCTCTGCGTAGCGCACAAAAATCAGCAAGTGTCAAGTTGCAGCAGCATCTTAAGGGTGCAAAATTGAGGGTTCACACCATTACGATTGCCTTTGTCATCAGCTTACTCTTTATTCTGTACTCTCTTCTTCTTTTCAACATTTTTCTTCCTTCTTCTGGTACTATTTTCAAAAATAAAACATACTTGTGTGATGCTAACACTCATTATGATGCAAATATTTCTTTTTTCCTCATACTTCTTTTCTTTTTCCTAATATGATGCACGTGATATACAATTTCTATTTCCTACATGATTGCATGTATGCATGATTGTATGTGTGACTATGTGTTATTCTAAACCCACTCAAGTCTAGAAAGTTATCTTACCATAGCTTCTTGGGAATCTTTGACCTTTACAATTGAAGTAGCATCATCAGGTGAACTTACAGGACCTCAACCCTATAGCCGAAGGTTTGCAATCAAATCTGTTATTTTCTTTTCTCATTTTTTCTTAATTCTTTTATGGCTCTAATTTTTGCCTAAGACGCTCTTTCAGGTTTTCGACTCGATGAGGTTTCTCTAACTTTTGCCTAAGCTACCCTTTATAGATTTTTGACTTAGCAAGTTACTATTCTTTCCCCTTCTTTTTTCTTTTTTTCCTTTGTTTTCTCTTGTTTTCTTTTACTATATTTGATTGCAAACCTAAACATTGCCCCTAGGCTAGAAATAATGTCAGATAACCACTTCCTAATCCTAATGCAATTATGCTATTCGATTGCATGCCCCCCTGAAAACAACTGCTTTAACCCATACTTTTTAAGTTGATTCATTCATTTGCTCTGCATTTACCTTATGCTTAACCAAGCTCATTGATGCTTGCCCTCTACCATTCAAAGGGGAACTTGACCAAGCCAGAGTCCATGAGCTGACATTTCATAATTCAAATTGTTTGACAAAACTTTCCATAATAAAATCTCTTCAGAAACATGTTTCTTTCTCATTCTTAACATACATCTCTTTGCTCAATATAAAAACAACTACGACGAGGTCTGAATATTACATCTGTTATTGGCTGGCCCTTTCAGGTTTTCCAACAAATTATTTCCACTCATATCCTTAACTTTTGCCTAGGTAATAATTAGGGCGATACCTAGCGGGACTATTCTTCTCATTCTTTCTTTTTCTTCTTCTAAAGAGATATTGTTCGGTAAATTCTTTTCCCTCAGGGAGTTCAACTATTAGGGATGATGGACCTTGGTTTTATCTTGGTTCTCTCTTAAGCAAAGAAGGTGTTTGGCAAACCTATGGTTCGATTGGCTTCTTCGTTAATGGCTAGACTTTAGGGAATAAGGAATTGACTCTCCAGCTGGTTTTGGATTTTCAGGTTTTCAAGAAAATAAAGGTATCTGCCTTTCTGGTATTTTGGGTCTGTGGTGTTTGGCTTTATAAAGGTTTGACCCTACTGCCACATCAATCAAATTGATTTCGTCATTTCAACTATGGTAAGTTAGCCTTTTATTATTAAAGATGCTCTAAGGTGGTCCATTTGAGGTGGTATTGAACACGGGTAGGGTATCCTAACATCTCTCTTCCTTTTCTCATCTTATCCTTTTTCTTTCATTTTCTTTTATTTTTCTCACTCTCTCATCAGATACAATATCGTACCCTCGGTCACAGTTATAATCAAATTAAACTCAAAGACATAAGCCAGGATAATCCAAAAAACAAATTCATGAATTAATCTTATTATGAAAAGTAAAGTCAAACAATTTATTATCCTTAACAAAGAAAATAAATAAAAAACATCAACTTGCTTGACTCATATCATTCTCTGTGGATTGCCCCAGCATCAATTAAGTCCTTGACCTTATGCTGCAAGGTGATGCAATCATCTGTATCATGACCAACCCTCTGATGATAAGTGCAGTATAGATCAATCCTGAAGTTTCTTAGCAAAGGATTCGACAGAGGCTTTGGATCCAAAGGCTGAAGCAACCCATCCTCCCTTAGGTCTTCAAAGATGCTAGATAATGGTTGACTTAGATGAGTGAACTCTATTCGCATTGTGGCATGACCTGCCTTGAAAGGTTGAGGTCTAATGGTATGATCAAAGAGGTTCGTCGAGCCATTCTTCTTCCCTATTTCATTAGCCCGACTACCTTCATAGGTCAACTGCTTTAATTGTAGACCCATGTTAATGAGGTCTTCAGAGGTATAAAAGATAACCTATTATAAAAGGCATAATGCCCTTTTTACAATGAGGTGCACCTGCTCCTTTTCAAAGGGGCAATTGGTCATCTTTGCAGCCTTTTCCCTCCATCTCATCATATAATCAGAAAAGGACTCATCCGATTTTTCCCTTTTTGTCTCTAAGTCTCTAAAGTGATCTCCATTAGTGTGTTGTAGCCACATTGAGCCACAAAACTTTTTGACAACAAGTCTCAGTTCTCTTGTTTACTCTCATCCAAGTCATAATACCATTTTGTTGCGTCGCCGTCCAAAGAAGTTAGAAAAAGCTGCAAGATCTGTTGCTCAGTAGCTCCAATGGTACTCATTATTGTCGCATACATTTTCAAGTGAATGTTTGGATCACCAATCCCATTGAACTTAGTAATACCAAACACCTTGAATCTGTTGGGCAGCTTGTCAACATCATTAATGGTAAGAGCATTTAGGGCCTCAATCTTGCCGAAACCCTTTCCTTTCAATAGTTTCTCGATACGGTTCATCTGGCTCTTCAGTTCCTCATTCTGTTTTTTTAAAGATAGTCATCCATATCAAAAAATACATCATCATATTTAGATTTCCAATTCCCTGATTCAGAGCATTGGTTTATTGCCCATTATTAACCATAGTAGCAGCTCCAGTAACATTGCCCTGATTAACAAGGTTAATAGGTGGAGGAACACACTCATTCAAAACCTGGTTGATTTGATCCCTAATCATGAGTGCCAAGCTAGTCTCCAAAACCTGTCTGATAGTGGCTTCCAAGTTCTGGGGGTCGTTGTTGTTGGCCATTTGAGTTTTGGTCTCGTAGGTTCTTTTTTAACTAATTATCTGGAGCTTTTGACTTAACAATCTTGAGTTGAAAGGGCTAGATGGAAGAAGTACAGGTATTAGACTTATGAATGCATGAAATGTATGAGGTGCATGAGATAGATGCATGCTAATGATGTCATGAAATGTTTATCTAATGCATAACTCTTCCTATGAATAAGAAATTGTCACATCCCACTTTTGGGATATGATGGTCATAGGGCATGGGTAGCCATAAAGGCACCAACCACCCGTAGAACCCATATCTGTTATCAAATCTAATATGGTTTCATGCTCAACCATCAATAATTACTTACAATCATTGCCTAAGATCAGAACCTGTTTAACATATATTCTCTTTATGCTATGATTCCATTTAAATAATTCATAATAATTATCATTCTCATTTATCAATCAACTTGTACATATTCCTTATCATCATATTGAGATCTATTCTTATAAGTCATCCATCATCTTTATACAACATTCATTCATAATATTACATCTCTTTTACGCAATTTAGGATAAATATCCTAAATGTACTTTTGATACAAAATATATATCATTTAAACAACTTTTGTCTTCTAATGACTAAGGAGCAACTAACGAGATAAACATCCAAACTTTAACATATACATATACCATTAAGGTATAAACCATTACAAATATGCACATAACAAAATAAGTTTACTTTGTTGCACTGATCTCAAGTAAGGAAGAATACTAGAGAATCTCTTTGCTATTTTACTGTCTTCCTGTAAAAATTAAGGGAAAGGGGTGAGTATAAAACCAAGGGAGTAAAGAATATACTGCCACAAACTTTGTGGTTTGGTATTCAACGATAGCTACAAAAATATTTAGGGTTCATACTTGTATTTGGATCAAATAAAAACAACAGATTCGTAACATGAATTATTAAACAAGTGAGACAAGGATCGTATGAACATGTGAAGCAATAGACATGTGGATTTCAAAGAAAGAGACGTATGAATATTTAAAATAATCAACATATAATTATGTGAGACAAAGAGTGACCAATAAACATATCACATTGGGAGTATGAATCCTCATATATAGTTTAGAAGAAATTATTATTAATTTACTGTGAATAAATTCACGTATCTCATGTAATGTAGTACTGCGGAACCACAAATTTTCAATGACAAATTATAGCACAAGGTTAGCTAAATCTCGTGGCTAGGGCATTCAAATACCTCCTAGCAAGGTTCAAGTTACTGTGCACAGAGTTCGGTGATCCCTTCACTGAAGAAAGGGAATTTCTGTTATCTATAAGTTGGATTTCAAACATATAGAACAACTTACTTGAAGGAAATCAATGAGGGTTTATAGTTCACAATAAAAAGTTTCTCAATTTCTCATATCAATTATTCAAATAGCATATCAAATGAAGTATTACATGATTCCCATATAAAAGGTTTTCAATAACCAATAAATTTAAATAGAGATATCAAAGAACGTGTATCAAAGATAATAACAATTAAATTATATAATTTCAATACCACATTAACGAAATTCAATGGACACGTATAGTATGACTACTCATGATTCAATTAGACTTAACAATAACTCGTCAAATGAAACTCAATGAGTATGAATAGAAATTTCAATGAACATAACAAATGGAATTCAATGGACATATGAAGAATCAACAAATGAAAAGAATTTCAGTGATCTCATCATGTAAGATATTGGTGAGTTCACATGAAATGTGTCAATAACAAATAAAAGAATTATCAATTAATGAGTGAATTTTAATTGCATAGATTTTATTAAAGGAATATTTCATGATTTAGGTGGTTTGCAAAGAATTATATTTAATAATTCAAAACACATTAGATAACAGTATATTTTTCACTCACCTCCATTAAGCAAATCTCCTTATATAGACCAATTTTTTGATTCTCATTTCTTGATTTTCTTATGCCTTTATATGCAATCCACATATAGACCATCAATCCTTTTGGTTCACCAAATCCTACATATAAAATCCCGATTCAATTTATCAACTAATTAATTCAAACCTATTGGCTATTTTATAATCTAATCTTAAAATTCATTTTAGGAATTTAACAATATCTATTGATTAAATTCTATATAAATTATTCTTTTATAATTCCTAAAATTCTACCTAAAATTCGGTAGCACCTCCCTTAAAATAGGACTAATTTTCCAAAAATTAACAATTATTGCAACACAATTAAACAACAAAAACACAATGGTCCAACCCGGACCTCCAATGCTATAAATCCCATCCGCCATTCTAGTTTATAATTCAACTTTACATAACAAGGTCTATAGTAAAATTCATTATTCATTTTTAATTCATATCGTTATTATTTTACTTCGTATATTTATGTTTAATAATAAAAATTATTAAAGTTCTTTATAAAAACATTTCATTTTACTATTCGCTTAAAAGCAAACGTAAAATCTATATAAAATTTTATACTCATAATATATAAAGAAATTTTTTATTTATATAATTTCATTATTATATTAATTATTTGTTTATAATAATATTCATAAAAATACTTTAATTAAATGTATCAAAATAATTGAAACTTATATAACTTATATATATACATATATACATATATTAAAAGAAATGATATCAATAGTTTAAACTTTCTTGACAATTTAATTTGATTTATTATAATCATATACACAACATATTTATATTAAAGAAAACACATACATAACTCATTTGGTATTTAGTTAAAAAATAATACATAACTTATTCATTAACTATATAATTTTATTTATTACTCTCATTATTTATTTATCATAATACTCATGAAATAATTGAAATTTATTTAACTTTTAATTACAAACAACTTAAAATTCATGTAAAATATAAACTCATAGTATATGAAGAAATTCATTAATTATATAAATTCTTATTTCACATTAATTAATTATTTATAATAATACTCGTGAAAATACTTTAATTAAATTTAATTATATAATCATATATATATATATTATCATCATATATTAACAAATATGTAAATTTAAGGAAAATATATAATTAACGCATTTGTTATTTAATCAAAACGATAATAAATCCATATATAATTATTCTCAATAAATTTATAAAAATTCATATAATATTATTTTCATTTGCTTAGTAAAATTATTTTAATTATATTTAACTTACTAAGAATCAATTATATAATTACTAGAAAATTATTGATAATAAAATTCTATCTCAATTTAAATTCATACAATTTTATAACGAATCCAATTTATCAATTTAGCAA
>CATKHJ010105643.1:0-10029 GCA_949750685.1 Vernicia montana | reverse complement strand
AATACCCATAAGGGTTTAGAGGAAATACTCTCCTTTACTTGTGGATGTTTAAATACTCGCACTTTAAATACTTGCTCTTTATTTTTTCTGTCTCATAATTATGCCATGCTCATGCAATATAAATTGTCATCAATATCCGTCATCCATGAAATCCTTTTTCAAAAGTCAAAATTAGATTTAAATGCCAAATCGAGATTATTCAAAACTAAAAACCTAGTCCCCGAGTCTAAACTTGGTTCGAAGATTAGTGATTTTATTCTTGGGTAAAATTAATCAAAAGATTAATAAAATTGGAGTCAAATTGAGGTTTTTCCTTAATTTTCCTATTAAAAATAAATTAGGGTGGCGACTCCCGAATCCTTTTCAAAAATCAAAAATCAATTTTCCGAGGCGATAGCCGCTTTCAATCGTGAGCACCGAAACCCGTTCCTTAACCTCCCTTAAAAATCGCTTAGCCTTTCCTTAAGGCATTTTCCCCCACGAGCGAGGGGATTGGGGCTTTCGGGCGAGGCCTCACAAAGAGCGGCTACTGTTGAAGCCATGAAATTGGAAGGAAGGCCACCAAAATGGGCAGATTTAGTTAAACGATCGACAACCACCAATATAACAGTAAAATTATTGGATTTTGGCAGGCCTGTAATAAAATCAAGAGAAAGGTCTTACCATACTAATGATGGAATTGGTAAAGGTTGGAGAAGGCCCATTGGTGGTGCTGTAGAGTATTTGATCTTCTGATATATCTCACACTGCTGTACAAACAATTTGACATCTTTGCGAAGTGTTAACCAATAGAAATTTGCTCCAACACGAGCTAGAGTCCATGTAATGCCCGCATGCCCACCCACTGGAGTTTCATGGAACTCACAAAGCAACTTATGTCGAATATTAGAAGTGGATGGTAACCAGATTTTACCTTTGTAGAATAGTAGGCCATCATGGTACTCATAATCCATTGTGGATAAGAGACCTTGATCCCATTGTTGCTTCATTTTTTGAAATTCAGTGTTGACTTCATGATCAGAGCGTATGTCATCCAATATCAAAAATATAGGACCAGTAATTGCCAAAAATTGGGCATCCAAGCTATCATTAGAAAAAGAACGGGAGAGTGCATCAGCTGCCATATTCTGTGGCCCTGCGTTGTATTCAATTGTGAATTGAAATCCCAACAATTTCCTCAGGTAGAATTGTTGCTCAGGTGTTTGAATGACCTGGGTAAGTAATTCCTTCAGGCTCCTGTGATCTGTTCGCACTAAAAATGCCCTGGCAAGCAGGTATTGCCGCCATTTCAGTATAGCTTCAGTTAAAGCATGAAGTTCCCTTATGTAAGCTGTTGAAGATGCTAAGCGCGGTCCAAAATTTTTACTGCAAAAAGCTAGGGGATGGCCCTCCTGCATAAGAACAACACCTATTCCAAGTGTGGAAGCATCTGTTTCCACTACAAACAATTTTGAAAAATCTAGTAGGCGAAGCACCGTGGCTGACAACATGGCCCATTTTAATGTGTCAAATGTGGTAGTTGCTGCATCAGACCAATGGAAATTCCCTTGTCAGAGTAAGTAAGTTAAAGGTGCTGCAATAGATGCATAGCCATTGATGAAGCGACGGTAATAACCGGTGAGGCCTAAAAATCCTCTAAGTTGTTTGATAGTTTTAGGACAAGGCCAATTGCTTATAGCTTCTAGTTTGGAAGGGTCTGCCTTAACTATGCCATGCTCCATAATGTGGCTAAGATAATCAATTTTGGATTGTGCAATGAAGCATTTTGAGCCTTTGATAAAATAATGATTTTGCTGAAGGCATATGAGAGCAATTCTCAGGTGTTGGAGATGGTCTGTTTTTGTGGCACTGTATACCAAAATATCATCAAAAAACACAATAATAAAGTGACGAAGGTAAGGTCAAAAAACCTGATTCATTGCTGCCTTGAAGGTGGATGGTGCGTTTGTGAGGCCAAAGGGCATAACTAAGAACTTATAGTGGCCACTATGGGTTTCGAATGTTGTTTTATGCACATCCTTGTGGTGGACGTGGATTTGGTGATAACCAGACCGCAAATCCAGTTTAGAGAACACAGTAGCTCTTCGCAATTCAACCACAGTTGGAATAAGAAATCGATCCTTAATAGTGACTGCATTTAGAGAGCGATAATCCACACAGAAGCACTAAGACCCATCCTTCTTCTTAACTAGCAACACAGGAGAAGAAAAAGGGTTGTGGCTTGTGCGAATGATACCTTGGTCTAGCATCTCCTGGACCAAGTTTTCCATCTCCGTTTTCTGGAAGTATGGATAGTGATATGGCCTGACATTTATTGGTTTAACTCTGGGCTCTAAATAAATTCGATGGTCAACAGATCGAAGTGGAGGTAATCTAGTGGGGTTGTCAAAGAGAGAAGTAAACTCATGCAATAGATCAACGATAGGGGCTGGACAATTGGAGGTGTCAGGTAGAAGAGTGGCTGTGTGATTATTTGTGCTAGGATTTGTGGAAGAGAGGGAGAAGAGCTCCAATACATTATCGTTATTAAGACAGGCAGTAAGTTGGTTAAAGGAGATGGGTAGGGCCTCGGAGTGGGCTGACCCTTTCAAGTGAACTCATTTTCCATTCCAATCAAATTCCATAGTTAAGAGCTTATAGTCATGTAAAATTAGCCCAAGTGTTTAAAGCCAGAGAATACCCAAAACTATATCTGTACTTTGAATTTAGAGCACCAATAGATCCAATTTAAAATGGGTCTCCTGTAATTCTAATTCCATAGAAGGGACTTTTTTTACTACAAGGCAAATACTCACTGTTTCCAACCATTACCTTGAAGGGTTTGATGGGTAAAATTGGAAATCCCAATATGATGGCTACCTTCTCTTGAATGAAATTGTGAGTGCTGCCATTGTCAATCAACACTGAAACCTGGTTGGAGCCGCAGTTGTCGATCAACCATAAGGAGCGCAAATTAGATTGTCCAGCTAGAGCGTAAAGACTAATTTCAGAAATGTCTTCGAATTCTTCAATTGAAGAATCGATCAATGTGGCCCGCGACTGATCATCACAATCATCAGTGCCTAAGAGAAGGAGAAATCGACTCTTACGACGGTGGTTAGGAGCATACTTTTCATCACAATTATAACAAAGGCCCTTGTCACATTTCTCTTGAAGTTCAGAAGGGGTGAGGCATTTAATAGGTAATGTGGTGGCAGAGGGAATACTGTGGGTTTAAGTTGGTGGTGGTAGTTTAAGTGGTGTTGTTAAAGGCAAAGAAGTGGAAAGTGAAGGTGGGTAAGGTGGTTTTGGAGGTGGGTTGGTGGTTCTGGATGGGGAACAAAGGCTTAGAGTTCGTATATCATCATATTTATGTTCATACAATCTAGAGAGGGCCATTGCTTGTAAAAGAGTAGTGGGTCGAGCCACCAAAAGCTCCCGACGTAGCTTGTGTTTGAAGCCATTAATATAGAAACTAATGAGACGAGGTTCCTAAATTCCAGGTACCTTATTTGCCAAATATTCGAATGAAGCCTAGTAATCAGCGACAGAAGTTGTTTGCATCAGCTTAGCAAGTTGGTCTTGGTAATCTTCATACACATAGGGCCCAAATCGTTCCTTAACTTGAACCAGAAATTCCTTCCAAGAACGCAATAACCCATTTGCCTGCATCTATTGGTACCATGTAGATGCGATACCCTCACAGTAGGCAGCAACGATTTGCAATCAAAGGTAATCTAGGGTATTGTGTGGGTTGAAAAATTGGTCAGCACGAAAGGTCCATTCGCCTGGATTTGTACCATCAAATTTAAGGAGTTCTAGTTTAATGGTTTTGAGGTGTTGTGTTTTCTGGGTTTTGAATGAAATCTGAAGGAGTAGATGAGGAGCTAGCTCCCGGTGGAGGGCCAAGTATACCACCTATTTGGGAAATTTGGGTGAGAGACTTATTTTCGAGGGATAGTTTGGTTAAGGTCTCCAATCGAGCATCCATAGATGCTATAAGTTTGATAAGGGAATCGATTTGTGAAGCTTGGGTTTGGATCTATTCTTTCATTGAAGTTTTCGACTCTTAACGAAAGCACCAAAATGATATGAATGCCCTATTATGAGCCAAGGATTGCTCCAGAAACAGAAGAATACAGAGAAAGAAGAGATAAGAATATGAAGAATAGAAGGAAATAGTAGAAGATCTTTGATAAATTTCACTGCCAATTCATGACTTCATACAAGCTTTTATATCTAGAATTCATTACTAACAAATGGAATTATTGGTGATAGATCAAGCAGTCACAAAATCCTTCATCCAACAGGGTGGCTTGCGTGATATTTTCTCTTAGGTGTGGTCCTTGGCTGAGTTGTCACTTTCTAGAGAATTCTCTTGTGTTTTTGGGACAGCTTGGGCTAGGGTCATCTCAGATGGAATTTCTTGAGAGGGAGCTCAATTTTTTAGTTGATTATGGGCTTCACCAAGAGATACGGGAAAAGACTCATATGTATCATATTCTTAAGTTGATTTTACAAGATATTTAAATAGAGAAAAAGATATAAAAAGTTTCAATTGGTGAGTTTAGAAGAGTTGTATATATTTTAAGGGAAAGTATAAAAAAAGTATCATGTAATTTGATATTTTTACACTTATGGGTATGTGTACTTTTTTTTATATAAAAAGGAGTATGAAGTTTATTCTGTTTGCAATTTTGAGTCTTTATCACTAACACCGTTAGCCAATACTGATATGGCAAAGTCAATGATAATGTTGTGCTGACGTGTCACTTATGGATCCCACTTTTTTATCCATGTGATTATTTAAAAAAAGAAAAAATAGGATTCACAAGTGTCAACGTCATTTCATCATTGATTTTGCTACGTTAATATTAACTAACGGTATTAAAACTGTGAACTCTAAAGTGTTAACAAAGCAAATCTCAGACTCTTTTTTGTTGAAAGAAATTTTACAGACTTATAATTATAAAAGAGTCAAATTACATAATTTTTTTTATATTTTCTCATATATTTTATTATAATCATATTGGTTCCCATACGTCAACTTTCCTATTTTTTTCCTTTACAAATTCATTCATAAATTATTTTGTTTAAATTAATGTTATTGAATACCGCTACTTTTTTCCTAAAATAAAATTTAAAATAATACTACTGTTAATTTTATTTTTTTTAACCAGCATTTATGATTTTTATTTATTTGGGTTGAATATTATATTTATATCCTAGGACTCCATTAATTGGATTGCTCCTAAAAGTCTTGCTTTTTGTTGATTCTATAATTAAAAGAATTTTTTTTAATTCAATTATAATTATGGTTGAAATTCAAACTTCAAACATCTAATTCAAAAAACAATTATAATATTATCATTATTTTGATTATTAATTAACCATAGATTTAATTAGTCAAAGCTAATGAAGTGTGCATTTTAAAAATGACGTTAAGATGTATCTAAAAGATTTCCATTAGAAACTTAAAGAAATTATAGGTTGCACCGTTACAGATAAGGCTGAGCACGGTTCGGGAGAATTTGGAGATTTGAAAATCTCCAGAACCGAACCGAATTTCGGAGATTTTTAAAATAGAATCTCCGGAATCAAACTGTAAGGAAAAAT
This sequence comes from Vernicia montana, assembly GCA_949750685.1. Classification (NCBI taxonomy): domain Eukaryota; kingdom Viridiplantae; phylum Streptophyta; class Magnoliopsida; order Malpighiales; family Euphorbiaceae; genus Vernicia; species Vernicia montana. Next base: position 4,434 of record CATKHJ010105643.1, on the reverse strand, counting down.
CTTCGTACCGAACCGTTCCGATTTTTCGGGACAATTCGGGACGGAGATTTGAGTCTAATGGGACGGTTCGGTACGGAACGAGACAAAATAAAAATTCGGAGATTTTCTATTTTTAAATAATTAAAAATTAAATTTTACTTATACATTATTCAATTTCATTAAATGTGTTGCTAATTCAATATCAAAGTGTGTATATATATATTGCAACTATTAATTTGAAAATTAAATTTTATAATTAATAAAAATTAAATTTTACTTATATATTATTGAATTTCTTTAAATGTGTGTGTTTATGTATATATATATATATATATATATATATATATATATATAATAACTCTTTAAATCGGTTCTAGTTTCGATTCTTCGGTTCGAAATGGTTCGGTATGAATCGGTACGGTTCTCGGTATGGATAATTACTAATCTCCAGAATCATACCAAAAAAAAATCAGGACGGTTCGGTTCGGAGAAAGTCAAATGGTCAATGGATATTTTTCGATTCTAGATATTATCGGTTCGGATTTTCGGTACGGTTCGGTATCTCCGAATCCTATGCTTAGCCTAATTGCAGATTTATAAAGTCAAAGTTAAGTTATCAATATGATTGCTTTGGAGAAAATGCAAATTGTTCGATACCAAAATGTGTCCATAATATTAATAAACTTTATAATTACTCAATGTATATAATGTTAAAAGTATATACAATATATATAGTTAATCCCAAATTAAATTTTTGAAAAACATCAAATTTTTCAAAAATCTAACTTGTCCAGCTAATATTTTTCTTCACAAATCGAAATTTTTGACATGATCCACCACCATCACAAATCGAGATTTTGTGACATGATCCTCCACCACTGCCACCGGTACTATACCTCTCTACTACCCATGTGAAAACATAACAAGGACAAAATCATCAAATCTTAGACATAGTAGGCTAAGACCAGAAATGAGGAAAAAAACAGAAGAAGGGAAGCAATTAATTAATTAATTAGCAGACCCCTGGTGGTCATGTGATATGATGCACATGTTGGAGGGACTCCAGTCCCTCCTTTGGCAAATCTTAGTAGTAATAAAGTTTGCCTCCCTTAAGCTAATATCCCTTCTTGTTAACTTACTAATCAATATCTCTTGTAAAAAATAATAATAATAATTAATTAATTAATTAGCAGGACCACAAGGACTCTCCCAAGCTGGCTTGGTCCACCATATCCATGTCAAAAATAGGCTTGACCTGGGATCCGAAGAACCTAGAGGAGGGAGATCCACTATTTCTTGGACTAGCTGGGCTTAGCCCATGATTTGAAATTGCAGTCTGTCGGACTCGAAGGATCACCACCTCGGCCTGGGCTTGTGCCAACTGGGTTTGGAGTACATCAATTTGTTGTTGTAGAGACGATATTGCTCCAACACAACCATACACAGGGTCACGAACCCTCGCGTTCGCTTCATACACCATGCTACTCACAGCGTCCCCTCGTTGGTGCACCGGAAGTTCCTATAAAATTGTTGAAACAATTCTTTTTTTTCTTAAAATAATGTTTGATATAAATCAATTTTATAAATTTTTGTAGAATTCATAATTAAGTAGAAAAATATATATAAAAAAAGAATGTGAATATTATTGTTAATTGGTAAAATTATAATTAATAATTAAGTAGAAAAATATATATAAATATATAAGAGTTTATGAAAATATATATATATATATATATATATATATATATATATATATATATATAATAAAATTCAAATTAAATAAAATTAATGAAAATATTTTTGTCACATCAAATGTCATAGTTGGTGTTTTGCATGCTTCTAACTTCCTCCATGTTGGACTTTGATCTTGCGTAGGTGCCTGTCGTTTTCGGTATGTTGCCATTTCCTTTTCACCGAATATCATAATGGCAGTGCATTTTTTTGTCTTTTTGTCTAGACAAGGTGCATCGTCCAGGTTATTTATTTATTTATTATTTTAATGTAAAGTGGGACTCATTTTGTCTTAAATACTGCTGAATATAAGCCCCAGTTTTCTGACTATGAAAATAGCATAAATTTTTCATTTAAAAAAAAAAAACTTTTCAATTTCTTTTATAAAAATAAAATGTTAGAAGAAATTACTTGGTAACATGAAAATATTTTCTGATCATGCTGATAATGTTTTAATTTGGTATGCAGAGTTTATCATCCATGTGAAAAAAAATATATATATCTGTAATGATATTATGAATTAATTTTCATATATGGTGCTGGTTAAAAAATTTAATATTATTTTAAATAAAAAATAAAATATAATTTTTTAATAAAATTAGTTAATAAATGAAATGAATTTTATATAAATTTATATTAAATAGTATTTTAATTTTTATTAAAAAATAAAAATAAATAAATAATGAAACTTGTACGAGACATTGTTACCATTATCGCCCGTGATGATTAACATTGTTGAATAAAAAATGTCAACAATTAAATTAAATAAAGTCTTGATATGATTTACAAACAGCTTTAGTTGGAATTAATTTTTTTTTTTTTTTTTTTTTTTTTCTTTTTGAGGGAAGGCTTTTAGTTGGATGTTAATTTTCCAAACAAATATGGATCAATTTGAACATGGAAATGATTAGCCCACGAATAGAGATAATTAATTCAACTAATTAATAGTAAATTTAGATTTTAAAAAATCATTTTTTTTTTGGTATATTTTGTTTTGTCAACATAGTGGTTGGCACGATATTAGAAATTTGAGATTAAATTCTCATTTCATAATTGAGAAATGAATTACAAGAAAATAAGATGAAAAAAGTACTAACTTCAAAAAAAAGGTTGTGCTATTTGGCAGAGATGATGAAGTCTAATGGAGTGGACCCACTATAATCTAGTCAATGAAAATAAAGAATAAAGTGTGAAAAGTGTTAACTAACTTTTTTTTTTTTTTTTTTTTTTTTTTTTTTTTTTTTTTTTAATTTAGCTTTCATTCTAATATAATTTAAACTCGAGAGCTCTCAATTTCGAAGACAATTCTATTATTGTTAAACTAAATATTGATTATTATTATTTTTAATTATTATATGGAAATTTTTAAAAAGTTTTTTTTTATGGAGTTTGGACCTCTATTATTAAATTACTATAAAACTTCAACTTACCCCTTAATTAGTATAAATAAATTTATAGATTATAAATATTTGAAATTTCAGAAAATTTATTTTTGACTAATAAAATAAATAATTTTATTTATACTGAATATAAAACTATCAAATTTATATCAAGGTTTTAGAGTTTTTTTTTTTTTGTTTATTAACTTTTATATATTTTGTCTTCCAAGAAAGAAGAGGAGAGAAGTGAGGAGGTAGGGGATGTGCTTTAGATATGAAATGTAATTGAACTCTTATTTTAACCAAATTTTTATAATTTGAAGAGTGATTGAAGCAACACAAAAAATTAATTAGGTAAATAATGAAGTTTGTGTCACTATTGACTATAGAGAGGTTGAGAAATTGTTTCTCTTAACCAATAAACTTCGTAAAAAAATATTTCCAAAAATATATGAAGATCGAATTAGGTCTCAATCGGAAAATTGGTGTTTTACTACCAATCACAAATTTAATATTAAACGCACTACCTCTCAATGAAAATTTGAGAAAGAATATGCATTCTCGTGATTTATATCTAAGAATCAATTAGAAATTGAAAAATTGAATTATAAAATTGCGAAACATAATTTTTTTTAGTTGGATCAATACTTTCAATTGAATGAGTATGAGTATGAGTATGAGTAAATAATCTATGGAAAAAGACAGAAAAGTTAAAGGTAATACAAAATTTTATTAAAATATAACATATTTTATATTCATAAAGCACATCATTTTTATCTGAAATTAAAGAAAATGAATTTCATATTTATATAAATGAAAATGTGTATTGAATAATTTTCATGTGTAATTTAATAATATTTTTTTAGTATGTAGAGAATTCTTATAAGGGCCTACGAACAGGGAACGAGGCAAGTGGTGCATTGTGGGGTAAGTGATCCTATTGAAATTTTCAAAAATCCTATTGATTTTTATAAATTTTAAGTAGTACTAATCCATTAAAATTTTTAAAGTGATTCCACAAAAATTATTAAAATATCACATGATCTCATTAAATTTTTTTTAAACTCCTAAAATTTTTATAAATTTATGTTTTGCTATTATTAAAATATTTATTACAACCCACTCAAATTATTAATATGTCTTTAAAGTTTTTTTTAATCTAAAATTTCTAATATTAAAGAATTTCAAAATGTTATATGTATTTTAAGAATTATCCTTACTTGAATTTATATTGTGATCCCATTTAACTTGTTAATATATCCATTAATTTGCTTGTTGTTAATTTTTAAATAATAATATATTTATTTTGAGTAACAATAAAATTTTATAAAATTAATAATATATA
>CATKHJ010105600.1:0-20136 GCA_949750685.1 Vernicia montana | reverse complement strand
AATAATTATGTATCTATGACCATCAAACCAAATTGATATCCATTCATTATGTGATTCCATATGTTTATGTATTATGAAACCTAGCCTTGAATTATTCTTATGATATGATAATCCAAGTTGAAAGGTATAATGATATATTATCTACTCACTGCTTTATCTCATTAGTGATTTCATTTTTCTAGGAGATTAGAAGTTCATCGATTCGGTTCTTTAGACGTTCTTCCTTTTAAAGAACAAGTGGATTAATGTAATTTCTCCTTGATTATTTTGTATTGAAGTACATTCTAGATGCTCCATGTATGTGTAAGAGAGAGATATTCTTTTGGCCTTAGTGGCATTATTAGATGGTTAATTATATATATTAACTATGTGATATAAGATGTTATGAGTAAGATGATGTGTTGTTATGAGAATGCCTATGTATGTATGGTTATGTATGTTCAGGTTGAGATCTTGGGTAAGAGATGTATGTTTAGTTGCAATGATACCGTATGTAGAAGTCATGTTTATGGGTTCTACGGGTGGTCGGTGGCCTTATGCCTACCCATGCCCTAGGACCGTTGCACTGCCTGAAGTGGGGTGTGACAAAGAGGAACTCAACCAATTTGAGAGAAACAAAGTGTGGGAACTTGTTCCTAAACTCAAAAATATCCAATTATTGGATGTAAATGGGTGTATAGGAATAAGTTAGATGAGCATGGTTTCATCATTAGAAATAAAGCTAGATTGGTTGCCAAGGGGTATAATCAAAAGGAAGGCATAGACTATAATGAAACTTATGCTCCGGTGGCAAGATTAGAAGCCATTAGAATTTTATTAGCATATGCATATCACATGAATTTCAAATTATTTCAAATGGATGTGAAAAGTGCATTTTTAAATGGTTTTATTGAACAGGAAGTTTATGTTGATCAACCTCCCAATTTTAAGGATCATGAACTTCCAAATCATGTTTTTAAATTAACTAAGGCATTATATGGATTGAAACAAGCTCTTAGAGCTTGGTATGAAAGGCTAAGTTCATTTTTATTGAAAAATGATTTTGAAAAAGGAAAGGTTGATACTACTCTTTTTGGAAAAAGGCACAAGCATGACACATTCATTGTTCAAATTTATGTTGATGATGTTGTATTTGGTGCTACTAATGAAACTCTTTATGAGGAATTTGCTAAGTGTATGACTAGGGAATTTGAGATGAGTATGATGGAAGAGCTCAAATTCTTTCTTGGTCTTCAAATCAAGCAATGCAAATATGGTATTTTCATCAACCAATCCAAGTACACCAAATAATTATTGAAGAAATTTGGAATGGATGGTTGCAAAAGTAGCAAGACACCAATGAGCACATCAATTAAGCTTGACAAAGATGAAATGGGTAATAATGTAGATGAAAAGAAGTATGATTGACTCACTTCTTTATCTTATTGCTTCAAACCCGATATAATGTATAGTGTATGCTTATATGCTAGATTTCAATCTTGTCCTAAATAGTCTCATTTAAATGCGGTCAAAAGAATTTTAAAATATTTACATGGCACATTACATTTAGAATTATAGTATCCTAGAGATTCTTCATTTAGCATTATTGGATATTTCTATGCGGATTATGCCGGTAGTCTCTTAGATAGAAAGAGTACATCTGAAACTTGCCATTTTCTTAGTGAGTGTTTAGTTTTTTGGTTTAGCAAGAAATAAGTTTCGGTTGCCTTGTCCACTACCGAAGCGGAATATGTGGCGGTGAGTTGTTGTTGCACTCAAGTCCTTTGGATGAAACAACAACTCAAGAACTATGGTCAAGCTCTTGATCACATTCCCATCAAATGTGACAATACAAGTGCTATAAACCTTTTAAAGAATCCCATTCAACATTCTAGGAGCAAGCATATAGACATTAGGCATCATTTTTTAAGAGACCATGTGCAAAATGGAGATGTTGTATTGGAATTTATTGATCAACTAACCAATTGGTGGATATTTTCACAAAACCCCTAAATGAAGAAATATTGAACTTCATTAAAAGTGAACTAGGGATGCTTGATGGAAGCTCTCTGTCATAAAATAGTATTTCTTTGCTTTACATAATTCTTTATGTGCATAATTTGTTCTTTTGCCATCAAATTGCAATTTATTGCTTTGATTAATACAAATGCTCAATTTGTTTGATTATGATTATCTTTGTGTGCATTATCAAATCAATATCATGTGCATGTATATTGGATGTTAAATATGTGCATTCATATTCTTTTATCATTTAAAGTGACACTTGATCAAATTACATACATTTTTTTAAATTTCTTGTAAAATTTTGAAAATCCTCTAAATTGCGGTCGCAACAAGCTTTTGGCGAACACGAAATTCGTATTTCTTTTACCCATTGGTATTTTATAAATATCGCGGTTGTAATATTTTTATCGCGAATGTGAAAAACTTCACTTTAGTTACCGTTTCTTAGAAAATTCAAATATCGCGATTGCGACTCCATATTCGTCGATGCGATTTACAATTCTGACAAAAAAAAAATAGCTATTTTAAAACAGCCAGTTTTGCATTTAATGCAAAAAATAGATGTTTTTGACAGATTTTAAGCATTTCTATGGCTATATATACCCTTTTTACTTATCTAAAACATCTTACAAACATTTCTAATACTTTAAGTGCATTCTCTCTACATTTCTTTGAGATTTTTTTTTCTCTTCATCTTCTTCTATCTACTATTTTTTTTTTTCCTTCAATGGCTTCAAAAACTAAGTTCACAAAAGCCTCCAAAGGTAAAGAGTCTCAAACATCCCAAGGTCCTTCCCCTCTTGACCTTATGAAGGGAATTACAAGAGAAGAAAAACTCAATTGGACCAAGTTAGAATCCAAAGCCATTGTTGCCAACAAAGTCCCTAATCTCTTTAACCTTAGAACCCTAGGCATATAAGGAGATATTATGCACTACTTGGACAACTTGCAATGGAGGTCCTTCATCTTACCTACCGGGAATGGGCATGAAGAATTAACAAAAGAATTTCTTGCCACTCTTGTATAAGAAAAGAAATTCTCCAATACCTATGGACCATATAGTATTTGATTTCATTTCTTTAGGCAAGTTTATGGCCTAAAATTGGAGGAAGTGGCAGAACTCTTCAGTTTTCAACAAGAAGGCACTTCCACTCTAAATGAGTTGGATATGAATTTCAACAATTTTTGGAAAGAATTATCCATAAAATCAAGGTATGACCCCAAATCATCCCTAGCCAAACACTTTCGCACCTTAACTCTTTGGGTTCTCCATCGAATTGTCACCTCCTCTATTTATGCTAGAGGGGATGACAATGAAAAAGTCACCCAAAAAGACCTCTTCTTTCTCTTTGGCCTACTCAAAAATCATAAAATTCAAACCGTAAAATTCCTCATTGATCAATTTGTCCATCTAGCCAAAACCTCTAAAGGAATAATTCTTCTATCCTCCCAAATCACAAAAATAAAAATACATTTTGGAGCTTTGAATCTTCCAAACAAAGCCACTCTCAAAACATGCCTACCTCCCACCTCCAACATGTTGGACATTTAGTATATGCTTCATTCCAAGTGCATCAAACAAAAGAAAAATTCATTTGAATATATTTTTGGAGAAGTTGATGTTTTAAAGAAATCTAGAAAGAGATCTAGAGTTGCTCTCCCTAGTGGAGAACCTTCACAAGTTGAAGAAGGTATTTCTAACGACCAAGACACTCAAACTCCTTCTAAAGTTTCTCCACCTTCCAAAACCAACAAGCTTCTTCACAAAATTCTCAAGAGGCTTAATCTTCTTGACCATATGCATGGGGATATCATTGAAATGCAAAGCAAGTTAGACATTCCCCCTTATGAGTTAAAATATTGGGAGTTTAGTAATATAGAAGAGGAAGAAAAAGAAGCTCAAGACCCATAGTGCTTGGACCATTGAAATTTTCTTCTATTTTCTCCTTAATTGCCTTTTCATTTTTTTATTTTCATTTATCTTGTATTTTCTTTCCTTTCAAGTTGAATGAAATTAATTTCCTTCTTAAATTTAAGCAACTTGATGCATTCTTTGTTCTTTTTTTATTTTTTTGGTATATGCATTTTCAATTATGAATTGTTATTTCTCTTGATGATTAATATTCATCTTTCCCTTAAAACATTATCCTTGTTTTCCTTTTTTTGATCTTGGCAAAGGGGAAGAAGGATATGAGTTTGAAAATTATTTGACCAAAGATAAGTTCTTGCAAAACTATTTGCTTAAGGGGGAGTTAAATCAAAGTTACTTAATTAAGGGGGAGAAAACTATTTTACCCCTTAAAGATGTTAAAAAAAAAAGGTTGAATATTACATTTACTTGAGTTTATTTTATCTCAAGTTCAATTTAATTGTCAAAATCAAAAAGGGGGATATTGTTGACCTAAGTTAGGTTTTCAACTTAGTCAATCTCTATTTTGATCTTGATAATCAAATTGAATAATAATAACATTTCATCTAAGTGTATTTTTATAGTTTAGATGCATTAGACAAACTTAAGAATGAAGAACTTAGAAAATTCTCTAAGTATTCTGCCTGATGTGTAATTTGCGCTCGCAATCAAGATGTCGCGCTTGCAAAATCATTATCGCGATCGTAATTCAGCTATTGGCAAGAAATACACAATTTATCCATAAGAGTTCGCGGTCAGAGTCACCAACGAAACCCTTAGCGCCAAATGCATATCACGACCGTGACAAGGCTGTTGCGACCGCAACATTCATAAGTCAAAGAAGAGTTGCAATGATAACATCAGTAGCAAACAGAATTTCACTATGTGGCACTAGCCGTTTGACTCACATGAATATTGCTCTCATGAAATACTAGTAGCGACCACAATATATCAATAATGATCGTGATAAGTGGATAGCGATCGCGATTTTTGTCTGACGGGGCATTTGATGCAAATTTTGTAGTTGTTGGAGTTTGATTTTGTTGAAGCCTTTTGTAACAGCTCTTTTGATGGAGGGAAGCTATAAATACTCCATCAAAAGACTTGAAGAAATATCCAACTACTCATTCAACAACCAAACTCTTGCAAATTTAATTCTCAAGCTTTCATTTTCTTTCAACACCTTGTGTGTTAGTTGTAAGAGCATTCATTACTCAAGGGTTTAGTGTTAACCATTAAACATTATCTGGGTTGGAAGAGTGATCCTTGTAAAACTCTTGTTGGGTTTGAGTGTTAGCCTTAGTAAAAACACTTGTGAGGTTTTTAGTGTGAGCCTATTAAAAACACTTGTAAAAAGTTTGGTGTGAGCTTAAATACTAAGTTGGGAGTGAACTTGTAAAAACTCCAATGATAGTGAAATACCCAATTATTGATTAGGAAGTGGATGTAGGATTGGTTATAATCCGAACCACTATAAATCCTTGTGTCTTTCTATTATTTCTTATTCTTTCTCAATTAAATTTTTAATTGCCCACCAATTCAACCTCCCTTCTTGGTTCATCTTGGGCTACAATTTCTTTTCTCTATGTTCTTTTGCACATCCTCATGAACCTTTTTCACCATCTCAGCCTTCTTCTTTCCATTTAAACTACTCTTTTCATCAATAGGTAAAGGAGCTAAATCCAAAGGATTTAGTGGATCAAAACCATAAACAATTTAAACCGTGAATAACTTGTAGTGGAATGCACAATACGATTATATGCAAATTCAACAAATGGCAAACAACCTTCCCAATTCTTGAAGTTCTTTTGAATGATAGCAAGCAATAAAGTACCTAAAGTTTTATTAACTACCTCAGTTTGGGGATGACAAGTAGTAGAAAACAATAACTTAGTTCCCAACTTACCCCACAAAAATTTCCAAAAATAGTTCAAGAGCTTTACATCTCTATCACTCACAATATTCCTAGGAATGCCATGGAGTCGTACTATCTCCCTAAAGAACAAATCATCTATGTTAGTTACATCATCGATTTTATTACAAGATATAAAATGTTCCATCTTAGAAAACCTATCAACAACAACAAAAATTGCATCCCTCCCTTTTTTCGACCTAGGTAAACCTAAAACAAGATCCATTGATATATCCACCCAAGGTTCACTAGGTACAGGTAAAGGAGTGTACAAACCATGTGGCAAAACTTTAGACTTTGCTTGTTTACATGTAACAGATCTATCACAAATTTTAGTCACATCCTTTTTTCATTTTAGGCCAATAGAAGTGTTCACTCAATGTATCCAAAGTTTTTGCAATCCCAAAGTGTCCTATTAATCCACCCCCATGTGCTTCTTTCATAAGTAATTCACACATAGAATAAATAGGTATACATAATTTATTTTCTTTAAACAAATACCCATCCATTCTATAAAACTTACCAAAAGCCCCTTTCTCACATGCATCATAAATACTAGAAAAATCAAAATCCTCACCATACAAACCTTGTGTGTGTTCAAATCCCAACATCTTTGCATTCATGGTGTTAATGAGAGTGTACCTTCTAGATAAGGCATCAGTTTCTAAATTCTCCTTACCTTGCTTGTACTTATTCACATATGGGAATGTCTCAATGAACTCACTCCACTTGGCATGTCTTCTATTCAACTTACCTTGCCCTTTGAGATACTTCAATGATTGATGGTCGGTGTGAATCACAAACTCCTTGGGCCAAAGATAGTATTTCCAAGTTTTCAATGCTTTCACCATAGCATAAAGCTCTTTGTCATAAGTTGGGTAGTTCAAAGTAGCACTATGGAGTTTCTCACTAAAGTAGGCAATGGGCCTTCTTTCTTGCATCAAAACAGCTCCAATCCCAAAACCTGAAGCATCACACTTAATTTCAAAAGTTTTAGTAAAGTTAGGCAAAGCTAAAACAAGTGCCATGCTCAACTTCTCCTTAAACATCTCCAATCCCTAAACCTGAAGCATCACACTCAATTTCAAAAGTTTTAGTAAAGTTAGGCAAAGTTAAAATAGGTGCCATGCTCAACTTCTCCTTTAACAAATTAAATGCAATGTCTTGCTCTTTACCCCACTTAAAACCAACATTTTTCTTTATTATTTCGATGAGTGGTGCAACAATTGTGCTAAAGTCCTTTACAAAATGCCTATAAAAACTAGCCAAACCATGAAAACTCCTTACCTCAGAAATCGATTTTGGAGTTGGCCAATTTTTAATGGCACTTACCTTTTCTTCATCCACTTCAACACCTTGTGTACTAAAAATAAAACCTAAAAATACAATTTTATCTAGACAAAAAGAGCACTTTTTAAGATTAGCATATAGTTTTTTTTTTCCCCTCAAAACAAGTAAAACAGCCCCTAAATGTTCTAGATGCTCATCCATACTCTTACTATAAATCAAGATATCATCAAAATAAACAACTACAAACTTACCAATAAAAGGTCTCAAAACATGGTTCATCATTCTCATAAATGTGCTAGGTGTATTAATCAAACCAAAAGGTATAACTAACCATTCATACAGACTATGTTTTGTCTTAAAGACAGTTTTCCACTCATCACCTTCTTTCATACAAATCTGATGATATCCACTCTTCAAATCAATCTTGCTAAAAATAAAAGAACATGCAATTCATCCAACATATCATCTAACCTAGGAATGGGATGTCTATACTTTACCGTTATGTTATTAAATGCTCTACAATCAATACAAATGTGCCAAGACTATTCTTCTTAGGAACAAGCAAAATAGGAACCGCACATGGACTTACGCTTTCACGAACATACCCTTTTGACATCAACTCCTCAACTTACCTTTGTAACTCTTTTGTTTCCTCAGGACTACTTCTATAAGCTAACCGATTTGGAATTGGTGCTCCAGGAATGAGATCAATTAGATGTTCAATGCCTCGAATGGGTGGTAATCCATTAGGTATTTCTTCAGAAAACACATCATCAAAGTCCTGCAATAAAGAAACAAAAGGACTAGGCAAAACATTGTCAAGATCGTTAGTACAAACATAAGTTTCCTTGTACATAAGTACAAGTATGGTCCTATTACTATACATGACATCTTTGATATCACTCCCCTTAGCATAAAAACTCACATGTTTCTTTTTACAGTCAATTTCTTTTCCCTTTCCTGAATCTGTCCCCCTCTCTTTTTCTTTGTGCGAACTCACCTTTTCTTTCTTTTCACTCACTTTTTCATCTTTTGGCACTCTTTTTTTCAATTCTCACTCACTCAAATTTTCTCTTTTAGATTTGGACACTCTTTGTTTTCCCATTCTTCAAGTTATTTCATTCTTTTGAGGTCATCTTCATACACTTCCCATAGAGACAATGGATTAAGGGTAGTGCGCTTGCCATCTTTTTCAATCAAATACTAGTTGGTAAACCCATCATGCTTGGCTCTTCTATCAAATTGTCAAGGTCTTCCCAAAAGTAGATGTCCAGCTTGCATAGGTACCACATCATATAGAACTTCATCCTTGTACCTACCAATAGAAAAGGAAATTAAAACTTATTTATGAACTCTAATCTCACCACATTCATTTAACCATTTCAGCTTATAGGGTTTTGGGTGTTTAATTATGGGTAAGTTAAGCTTCTCAACTAGATAGTAACTTGCTGCATTTGTACAACTTTCCCATCAATAATTACATGACAAACTTTATTTTGCACAAAACACCTAGTATGGAACAAGTTTTCCCTTTACTAGTTGACCTCTTCATCTTCTTTCACTTGTATACTTAATGCATGCATGGTGATAAGCATATCTCCATGAACCGCATTTTCACCATTTTCATTTTGCTCATGATCACTTACATCCTCCAATGGTGGCATGCTCTCATTGTCATCTTCATTATCACTTTCAGAAAAAAGCTCTCCATGAAATGTGATCATCACTCTTTTGTTAGGGCATTAAGAAGCTATATGACTTGAACCCAAACATTTAAAACATTTAATATTACGAGAACGATTTGGAGTTTCAGATTTACCTTGTTCTTTTTCTTTTGAAATCAATTTAGCATCCCCTTTGCTTGAATCGAATTTAGACTTAGAATAAGTTTTTTCATCCTTCTTCCAATTTGATTTCCATGGCTTGAATGTATTTGAGAAAAATGAGCTTCGATTGTTGTTGTCGTTGTATTTGAGTTGCTTTTCAACCTTGATTGCCATATGCAACATGTCTTCAAGCTCCATATAATGTTGCAATTCAACAACATTGGCAATGTCACGATTCAGCTCATGTAAAAATCTAGCCATGGTGGCCTCTCTATCCTCATCAATGTTGGCTCGAATCATAGCAACTTCCATCTCCTTATAGTAATCCTCAACACTCTTGGATCTTTGAGTAAGACTTTGTAACTTGTTGTGCAAATCCCTATAATAATGAGTAGGGACAAATCGCCTTCTCATAATGGTCTTCAATTCTTCCTATGTTTCAATAGGCCTTTCACGATTCCTCCTCCTTCTTTGCTTGGCATCATCCCACCAAGTGATGGCATAGTCATCAAATTCAGCCACGGTAAGTCTCAATTTCTTGGTTTCGGAGTAGTCATGACAATCGAAAACTAGCTCCACTTTCTTTTCCCAATCAAAGTATGCCTCAGGATCATTCTTGCCTTTGAAAGTAGGAATCTTCAACTTGATACCCCCATTACCTTCTTTCCTTCTTTCCCTTCTATTTCCTCTTCTCTCGGTGGTATCATCTTCAATTTCATTATTAGATTCGAAATCTTCATCATCTTGCCTTTTATGGACTCCTCTCATAAGTGGAGTTTATTGTGAACTTGCTCTTTTTAGCTCATTGAGATTAGTATTGTACCTCTCCATGGTGTCCATCATACCATCTAATCAAACATTCAACCTTTGAAAATATTGTTTAATGGCTTGCATGTTAAAGGCTTGATCTTTATCTTGAGGATTACTCATCTTTTTGAAACTGAAAACAAGGTTAGTAAAGCAAATATAACCTCACTTCACTCTCTCATGAGTTTCACTCAAGTAATAAAATCACTTAAGTTTACTCATGTTTGTTTTTCACTCAATTAATTAGGCTTTTTCTAGACGAACTCAAAATCTTGCCTTTTTACCTCTCAATTCTCTTTTAAGGTTCTTACAAAGAGTCAATTTCCAATCTAGACAAAATTAATTATTTGAGTAGTCCAGCAATTAACCAAGATTTAAGAAGAATTTTGACACAATTTTTAAAGAAATAAAGGATCGGAAACATAAGAAATATTCATATAAAATTTGAAAATTCAGAATACTATCCCTAGTGAAAAATCAAAAATTTCAGAATTAAAACTACCCTAAAACAAATTTTAAAAGGTACTAAATTTAAGTAGCACGATGACTAGGATTATTCAAAATTGAAAATGAAAATGAAATAATTAAGAATAGTCAAAAACAAATTAGCAAGGAAGAAGGAAAGCTCAAACTGAATTTGGAGGAGGAATATGAAGCAAATACTAGCTTGTTTTAGAATGTCGGCTTGACTTGGTCGAACTCCTTATAGCAAGTTGATTTTCTTGATTCTCCTTGATTTTCTTAGATATTCAGCACCTTTCTTCCTTTTTCTTGTCCTTTCCACACTATAATTTGAGTTGGACTATATATAAACCTACACAATTCTATTCAACCAAGCTTTTTTTTTCTTTCTTTCTTCTTCTTTTTCTTTTCTCTTCTCATTTTTTCTTTTATTTTTTATTCAATTCTTCTCTTTTATTTTTTATTATTATTGTTCAATTACAGCAATAGAAATTAAAGAACAATAATTGAAAAAAAAAAATTACAAGACAAATAAAAGATCGGTTCAAGGAGCAAACCGAATTGTGAAGTTCTTCAACCTTGGATGGCCGAATTCTCCTTCCTTCATTTCTTGATTTCAATTTGATGCAAATAGGTAGGTTTGAGTTGTTTTAACCTTTAGACACCTAAATTTAACGAGATAGAAAAGAACAAAAAGAACAAAAAATAAAACGGATAGACAAAAAAAATAAGCAAATCAAATCGAATTGGAGTTTTAGTGTAACCCTAATTTTGATTTATTGTAAAGAAAAGGAAAACAAATTTCTTTTGTGATTTTTGGTGGTTTTGATACTAAACAGAAAAGAATAATCAATTGCAGTTGTGAACTGAAAACATAGAAAACTCAGAAATCAAACGAAGACAATGAGAACACTCTATTATCAAATTCGATTTTCGAAGAATCAATGAAACCCTAATTCGAAATTAATTAAACTTAACAAGACTATATATTTTTTTTGTATTTTTGATATAATTGACTCTAAACTGAACAAACATAATTGATAAACAGACACATAATTAAATAAAATGAAAACAAAAAATGAAAAAGATAGATAAAACTTGATTTAGAGCTTAAGCTCTGATACCAAACTGATACGAACCCCAAACGACTTGCTTTGAGACCCAATACCTTTAGGCTTGAATGCGATCCCTTGGAAAGTCAAATCAAGTTTCGAACAAGTAAACCTCAACCTAATGATGAATCTGTGTCAAAGAACCTTAGTATGTTGTGAACAAAATAAAGTAATTAACTTTGGAAGTTCAATTTTTTATTCTAATGAAGAACCGAAATTAAGAATAATCTCACAAGTGTAAGCTTGTAATTTTTGAATGAAATTGACTATCACTTTATTGATAGAATAGCTAAGTATTTATAGTGACTTAGTTAGGTTACAAACCCTAAGATCTGCTTGTTGAACAAGGAAAACAGATTCCTAAATAAGCAACTAATGAAAATCGGTTTGGCTTAAATTAAAACAAACTAAAAGCCTAAACAACTTAATTAAAGTACTTAAAACAGAAATCAGATTGGGCCTTACTAATTTAACAAGTTTAAAAAGCCCAATTCGCACAAACTAATTGAATTAAACTAATAAGATAGATATGGGCTTAAGTAACAAAATTAGCCTAAAATAATGACAAGATGAATTCAAATCTTGAACTAAAATAATTGGATCATTCAAATTCACCTTTGAAGCTTGGATCTTCATGTTTTGTCTTCTAGCACTTAAATCAAAGTAATCAAAATTGGATTTGAATCTTCAAGGCCCAATTTGATACTTGACTCCTCTTTACAATCTTCAATTGTGGATAGATTATTCCACAAGCCTTGCATTAAGCCTTGAATTGAATCTTTGAACTTCTTTGCCCTTGCCTTTATGATTGGTCCAATTGGCAAAGTCATTGGATCCTTGCTATTGGCTACTTTGATTGCATCAAAAAGACTGAGCCTCTAATACACTACCGAACTCGAATGTTGTCTATGTGCTTTGATGACATCGATGATTATCAGCTGTGGTATCTTGCTAACTTGATTGGTGTCGGCTAGTATATGCATCATGGAATTCAATTAGACATAATAAAGTTGAAAAATCAAACGTATCCGTCCGTCGCATTTGGTTTGCATGACTATTGGGACGTCTTCAACCTCGTGGTTGACGCGGAATAGAAGGAGGTGGATCCTGTTTTAGCATCTGCTCTGGCTTTGGAGGTGGCCCCCTAAATTTAATACCCCATACCCATGTGATTCGTAAAGAAAAGTCATAACGACTTAGAAATGGAAAATTGAATGGTAATTGGACTGATAGAGTCGAACGTGGTCCTCAAAATAGTTAATTGTGTTTAAATAAATTTTGAATTTATTTTATATTGATTATGACATTCATGTGTATATATTTTGATATGATTTTAATTGAATCGAATATATTTGAATATATGTATTAGTAAATGAGTATGGTAACATATACCATAAAAGGGCAAAATGGTTATTTTACTGGAACTGTCAGAATGGAAAATATTGTGCATAAGTATGTGTAATTATATGGAACATATGAGCAAATGTTGGGCTAACCCATGCTTAGGGTGGCCGGTCATAGTGCTCCAAATGGTGGAAAAGAATTGAGCCTATGTGAATTTAAATGTGTTAGAAATGGGTTAGTGGACAGTAGGTCTCACTTTCCACTAACACCATTATGTGTATATTTGTTTTCTTTGTCTACTTCAAGGTTCATTGAACCTAGACAATTAACATCATCATATTTTTATTTGAATTAAAAATTTAAAAAGAAAATGCAAATCTTCTCTTGGAAGCCATTCACTTTTAGCCATTCATTTCCCTTGATCTAATCATGGCCATCCATTCCATTTTAAGACAATCATCCAAATTGCCATTACTATCATCTTTTTCTTTTTTTCAAAAAGCTATAAAAAACAAAGCTTTAAACTCTCTCTTCTCCTTCTATTCTTCATTGATCAAGACATATCACCATCAAAAGGAAGATTTCAAAGGTAACAACTCAAGATCTAAAGTCTCTTCTTCATTTTTCTTCTTTGTTTTATTTGATTGTGATTTGGAATGTTTCTTTTTCTTCTCCTTCCTTTCTTTTAAAGGATTTACCCAAATGGGTTTTTAGAAAGGAAACTTCCTTAAGAAAATGCTATTAAATGATGATTTGTAAGAATGATTTGGAAGTGTTGAGTGTGTGGAAATGATTTACTAAAAAGGATTTCAAACTTTCTCATTTTGATGATTATAGGTTTGACCAAAATGGGTTTTTAAGATCTATTGTTTGATCTTTGTGTTGATTGATGATATGAGTTTTAATATGAGTCATTTGCATGGTAAAGAATTTATTTTGATTTAGTCTTGGTTGTAAGAGTGTTGGATCTTCTTCCCTTCTCTAGTCTTTGGAGGATTTTGCCAAAACTCAACCCAAGTTGAGGTACAGCCATTGGTACGCCCGTACTGCTGGGCGTACCATTGCTTCTATGTGGAAGCCTTATGATACGGGAAAGGGTACGCCCGTACCCTTGGGCGTACCATTTATACTGTGTGATTTTTTAATTGATACGGTCAAGGGTATGCCCGTACCCTCTGGGCATACCATTTATGCATGCCCAAATTCAGCATGTTTTATTTCAATCATTGGCATGCTAATTGTCATATATGATCAATGTGAAGTATAATTGAAAGGAATTGGACATTGATCCAAGGTCTATACGACCCAATAGCGAAAGTATGTGCATCAATTGAATTGGATTAGTATATCATGAAGATGGATTTGTACAATATGAAATTGAATTGAGAATTATATGCAATATGGATTGAGGGTATTCACCCTAGGCCTTTCGGCCATTACATGATGTTGAGCATTGAAGTGCTCCTATTAGTAATACGTATACATGTATGCTATATGTGATAATTGATTTGATTTGATATGTAATTTTTGGTATGTCTTAGATGTAGAAAGTAGTCCTAGGATTAGGATTGGATAGTCAAGTTGATAAAGTGTTTGATGGCACTCAAGAGAATAACATGAATAGTATGGTTCAATGTAGAACCTAAGGAAAAGATGAGGAAGTGTTCTGAAGTTCAAGGAGCACCATTGTTAAAGTGATAAGGGCTTATATTAGGAGCTAAGGCGTTGAGGTGAGTTTGTAATATTATAATATGATATGGGCGTTTGCCCTTGAATCAATATCAATTGATACATGCATATTATTGAAAGTTCTAGCAAACTTAATGTGAACCTTGTTCAATCATTATCATCCAATCTTCATGCTAAAACTATGTTTGATGGCCTTCGGCCTAATTAATGTTCATTGTTGGCCTTCGGCCCATTATTAAATCTTAATGGCTTTTAGCCCATTTAATATTCATTGTTGGCCTTTGGCCCCATTGTTATTTATTGATGGCTTTTAGCCCATAGTTACTTCATCGATGGCCTTCGACCCAATAGTTAAACTGTTGATTCAATTGAATATCTCAAGATTCATTTGAACCTATCATAGAAATTGTATAGAATCCTTATTGATATTGTATTAAGCTATATATGTTTATTGTTCATATATTATGAACCATTGTTAAATGATGTTCCTTATAAGCGAAAATCTCCATCTGATATGGGATATACATCAGTCATGTGCACATGGTAAGAAGGCCCGTCGAATAGGGATAGTGTATTCGCCCTAGCTAGGAAGGGGGTCCTAGCCGGGAGACCTGATCAATCTCTCGCTTGAATCTTTATGAGTGTGCAAAGCATTAGTCGACACTCGATCTAAATGTGAATGGGAACATACCATTCTCGAATATATGATTTCTGCTAAAATAAAGCAAATTGAATTCAATTGCTATACTTTGAATCCCATATATTGGTTTCATAACCTAATAATAATCCATTGATTATTGATTCTTCATTGATATAAATATCATTAAATATTGTTGTATCATTCATAATCTATATTGATTACCAAAGAGAAAACCTTTCATCGATACCCTATTGAATTTAAATTCTTAATTCCGATATATACTTCTAGCCAGCATATTATGTTAAGATATTACATTCTCACTGAGCTTGTCTCACCCCTTTTAGTGTCATTATTTTTCAGGTTTGCTGGAGGTCAGGCAAGGCAATTCTCAAGCTTCCATTCTCTGCTTGGGGATTTTCTCTGCTATATAAGGTTGATTGAATTTATGATCTTAATGTAATTATATTTTAAAGAGTATTGTTTAGAGCTCCACGGTCAATATGGTTCATAGTGGTATTATAAAATCTTTGGTTTATTAATTATAGTCTGTAATACTGTAAGAATGATTCATGTTATGCTAAAGCATAACTATAATGATGTATGATGACATGGATTGTATAACAATAATGGTGAGTATGTGATGAGAATACCTTTGGTATATGTTTGGTATCCCTTTGTTATACATAAGGTATACTTTGGATACCCTATTGTTATGTAAAAAGTATATGGATATGGGATTGTAGGTTCTGATATGGGAATATGTACAATGTGTAAATGTTTAGCATGGTATAAAATAGGGGTTCTACGAGTTTAGGTGACCTTATGTCTCCCTATATCCTAGGACCGTCATACTCCAAGAGTTGGGGTGTGACACTAACAATTCGTTCCTCCTTGGCCAATGCATCAAACATGGTCTGGTTTATCTGATGTTTTGTGCTGAAGTCGTTTATAATATGAATTCTCTCAATAACATCTTTCTGTAATTATTACATTATTAGACAAATGGGATAAGAACATGATAATGTTTTATATAAGTGAAATAAGACTTGAATGATAACAATTGTACCAATTTTTGGTTAACTAACCATTGAATGAAATAAGCCAACTTGGTGAGATAAGTATCTCTTGGTCACCCTTTTATACCACTCCATATATCGTGAATGGTATTCTGGACATTTGTCTCGCAACACCTCTGCACGGACTTGGCGATGTCTATCATCCCATATCGTAATCCATTGCTGATGGTGTGTATGCCAGTCACCTACCCAAGAACACAAATTCGTTCCCTTAAGGTCCTTAGGTTGAAGAGGACGCAATGGTATGCGTTGTTGCTGTCCAAATTGTCTAAAAACCTGGTAAGGTTGGTGCCACTGTACTATGTGGAAGCAAATTGGCGGGACCACTACTTGCCATATCTCTTGTCCCTGCAGGTAGTATTCCGGGAGCAAATCCAATAACTTTTGGTCGTAAGGCAACCAAATCATTTGTTTGAGAAATTGTTCAATAGTTAAAACAACAACATATGATACAATGTGAAATCATTGTTATGTAGATGACTCATCTCAGTTACAATTATTTAAACGTACCTATAAATCATGTATTATATCAAATTTGTACCAAATGTCATACAAGACCTGTGTAATGACTTCTTTAACACGTCGCAGGGTGTTCCATTTGCAAAATGAGAGTACTTAGCTACATATCATTGTGAAGTTATACAAAAAAGTTGAAACATGCTCACTGTTGCCCGAGAGGTGCATCTCCTGCTGGAAATCGGTTACCAAGTCTGGGAGATATTATTGATAGTCTATCCTATACCCATAGTTTTAATAAGAATAATGAGCTTGCAATATCTATGGCATCTCAATGTGATGCTACACATAACTCACTATACAAATAGGCAAGACATGCAGCTCCCTAATTCTATTGACCAGCACGGTTGAAGTTCTCTAGGAGAGGTAGCCACATTAAATGAACTAGGCTGTTAGTCTCAGTGGTTAACAAAACACCACCAATAAGACAGAGTATCAAGGCCTGTACATAGGCGTCCATCTCAAAATCAGTCAGATGATTGGAGAGAGTGCCGAATGTTGCATTGAGCTAAGTAATCAACACTTTGTTAGCCTTAATTGCATTACCCTCCGGTTCAACACCTAATAACTTGTGGCATAAATCCCTTGCATTAATATGCAAGGATCTTGTAACTGTATGACTATCAATAGGTAACCCAGTCTGTATAGTAACATCCTATAGCGTGATGGTCATCTCTCCGCAAGGGAAATGGAATGTATGGGTCTTTAGTCTCCATCTCTCTACTAATGTAGTGATAAGATAGTGGTCCAACATGAAGTATCCTAGCCTTGCCACTCCATAAAATCCCATGTGACATAATCGAGAAATTACACAGTCATCAAGCTTAAACTCACACAATACTAATGCGTTATGCCTCCATCTCAATGTCGGGGCGAAGCCCTTGTCTTCCCATATTGCACCCGATCAGTGTGTATCATGCATGTCCAACAATGTCTCGTTGTACGGTCTAAGATGTAAATGATCTCCGGCATGTCCATCCTCCATACCTGAATACATAGAAGAATAATACCATAAAATAAACTAGTAAAATGATAAAGGTTGATTCATACAATGCAACATAGTAGCCAGATTGATAGCAGATCTCAAAAATAACGAAAAAAAAGATAGTGTATTACCAGAACATATGTACCAGTGAAGTTGATAAATACAGTGCAACATAGTAGCATAGAGTATAAGCTACAATATATCACAAATTGGTAGCAATAACATAAAAATTAATAAATTGTGCATTTTATTACAATAAAATGTCAAAAGAAGTTACATTAGAGCAAATTTAATGTTATTGATATATCATACATCAGTTTCTTCATTAGAAAGTTGAATATTAGATAAACAATCAATTGATACAGCTAATGTTCTAAAAACACGTGCTTGATTTAAGTTGTCGTCCTTAAAAAATTCTCTAGCACGACGGCTAAAGTAGAACATGTTTATTCTTATCACAATATGGTTATTCTCTTCCCGTATACGAAATAATGTATGACGAAGTTCATCAGCATTTGATCTTGTCATATTGTAATACCCCAACTATATATATTAGCCTTCTATGTAGTAAGTATGGATGAATGATGTATGTGGATTGCCATGGTATGAGATTGGGTGTGAATTTTTTGCGATTTAAGTCAAGTGAGTTCCAAGTGTTGTGGTAGATTAAATTGGAAATACAAGGATTCTGTAATACTCAAGTTCATATAGATTTCTTGTTGATCATGTGTATAAGTATTGATTTATGTGTATGAGAATGAATTACAAGATGTGTATCATGTGTATACTATGAACTATGAATTATATGTTAAGTGTTGATTGTTGATTGTTGATTGTTGTTTGAGTATGTTGGTAATTAAATGAGGCCTATAGAATGAGTTTATGATGGTATGATGTGTTTTGAAGGTTACTTGATATGTTGGAATGATATTGGAGTGAGTTTGTTGGATTGAAAGTAAGTTTGGATGAATTTCGACTATTGCAGGGCTTCAACGCTCGTTCAAATTGGTGAACGCATGTTCAAGACCTCTCTATGTGAACAATAAAGAATCCAGTAGAAGTTTGAATGCTTGTTCATTTGAGCGTGAATGCACATTCACAGGAAGTAAATGTTCGTACATGACGGGATCTATATAAGGACAGCAGCAACCCATTTGTGAGAAATCTAATTTTTCTTCTTTTTCTTCGACCCTAATAGCCCCCAAACCCTACCAAACTCTATATATGATTCTTTAAGGCTAAGATTAATCTTTTATATTCAAGATATCAAAGGATATACAAGATCTAAAGAGATTTCTTCTTGATTTGGAAGATCTATGGATTTGAGATAAAAGGGAAACCCTTGAGGTAAATCTTCTAATCTTTGATTTTTCATTTGGGCCTTGTTTGATTAAGGTTTAATACTTAATTATGAGTTAAATGGATGATGTTTATAGCATTGATTGCAAGATATGAGTTTTATTGAGCTAGATCCATAGAAACCCTAATATGTGTTAACCCTAGAATCAAGTTTGGGTATTTTGTAAATGGTTAAGAGATAAATGATAGTTAAGAGTAAGAATTGAGAATCTATAATTAGATTTGAAGAAAACAAGTTATAAGACCAAAGTTAAATGAAGTATAGTTAATATGTGAATTGAAATTTGATATATAGGCAAGATGAGCCATGAAAGTGATGAGTTTCATTATGACAATGGTGATATGAGCATTAGAAAGGAATAGCAAGAGGTGAGTAGAAAATATACTGCTATATTTGTATTTGAACCATAAAGGCTTCTATGCCTTCTTCATTATACATGCCACCAAGAAAAAATATCTTGTATTATGAGATAATTCATATTGTCCATGAATTATGTTGGTCATATCATTCATTCATATGAAGCCTTTGTGTTTGCTTCAAAATTCTTGGGCTATATGCCATCATGAAAATAGTGTGTCCATTTGACACTTGTTATATGTTTGTGAGGCCTCGCCCGAGCACAGGTCCGATCCGCTAGAGGGGATCGAAATGCTCATTCGGGTTTGATCTCACGATGGAACCCTCGGGTTTGGATTGGTTGATCTTTGAAAATTGTTTTAGGAGTCGCCACCTTAATTTTATTTTATTTTGGGAAAAGTTAAGGAAAAACCCATTTGACTCCAATTATTGTCCAATAGAAAAAGTACAATAGCCTCGATTACCAAAGAGGATTCGGGGACTAGGTTTTCAGTTTATTTTTTAATTAAAATGAGTTTGGAAAGTTTAATATACAATGACTTAAAATAGATTTCATGAACATTTAAATGAATGAACAATTGTGAATTAAAACGAAATAAAGCGATAAAGTAATTAAATACAGAAAGTAAATAAGAATCTTAAATTTACAAAATAAACCAAAATAGGGGATACTTTCTCTAGCCCTTATCGGATTCTAGGAAAGCAACACATTCCCCAATAATTAATCCAATAACAAAAAGCAATTAAAGAATCCAAATGACAAAAAGAAATGAAAGAAATGAAATAAAGCACAAAATTACATAAAGAAAATGAAAGAGGGAGAAAGTCTGTTTTAATTGGATTTGAT
>CATKHJ010105470.1:0-10070 GCA_949750685.1 Vernicia montana | reverse complement strand
ATTCATGTGATGAATGATTGAATTCTGACGTTAGATGATGATAACATAGAGTTTTATTGCTAGTCAATAAATCATCGTCTAGGTCATAATTGTACATATAGTCCTTTGACTTGAGGGACACTGTATCTCATTCATTGGTAGTTGGGATTTGTTACTGCTTACATACTGAAGCTATTCATGTAAAGGTATATGGCATGTGATGGTTCTAACTAGTTATATATGGAGGTAAGTGATCGCCAAGAGAGAATTCATTAACTTAAATAAATAAGGAAGAAATCCTATGTTATCTGATTATTCTTGATAATCAAATCCTTGGCCGAGGTAAATAAGATTCACTAGAAAGGGTTTCTATTAGGAATCAATTTATCAAGAATTAGAATCGAGATATAGACATATGATCAAAGCATATTAGGGTTTGACAAATCCATGACCCTAGCTAAGATTGGGATTTCGTAATGAAGGGATTTTAGTGCGCGTTAAGTATGATCGGTGGTCCATGAAATGAATAAGTAATCAAACACATTCATATTCATTCTAATTAGGTAGTCATTATATGTTTTGCTAGACGCCACTCATGACTTATGGGACTAAGGGTGAAATAGGGATTTCACATTAGTAGAGAAAAATATTTTCTCAATCCCATTGCTAATTAGACATGACCCTAGAAAGTCACACACCTAAAAGTAATTATCTTTCTAGCGTAAAAGGTTTATCATAATAATTAATTAAAGTGTTTAATTAATTGATTAGTGGTAAAATGATTAAACTTGTAATTAAATTTACAAGGACTCTAGTATGTCCTGAAGTTTAAATCAGCAAATATTTCTTTATCGATTAAATCCTAATTTATATATGATATAAATTGAGAAAGATTAAAATTGATTAAGGCTATGGATAAATGAATGGAATTAATTTTGAGCTTAAGAAATAACACTAAATAGCTAAAACCCATATGTGATATGGAGAAAGGTTATTTAGGGGTTAAATGATTTACTTACACTAAAGCCCATATAATGGATTTAGGGGTTAGAGATTTTCAACAACACTAAGGCTCATATGATGAGTTTAGGGGTTGAAGAAAATCAATAACTCTAAAGGCTATGTATTGGGTTTAAGGGATAGAAATCTTGAAATGTCCATAAAGCCCATTTGATGAGTTTTAGGGGTTAGAGAAAATCCATACCCTAAAGCCTATAAGATAAGTTTAGGGGTTAGAGATTTTCCATCATACTCAAAATAGTAATTTCCATTTGTAGGCTTAAATAAAATATTCATTAAACCTAAAGGGTAAAATGGATATTTTCATATTTGTCTTAAAAGTCAATAAAGCAACTCAATTTCAATTTGTCTTCTTAATAACTAAACAATTGTTGGATAGCTATAAAAGGAATATGATGATGGTGTTGCAATTGTGAATGAACTAACCTATTCATCATCTTCTTCAAGTGAAAGCTAAGAAAGAAAAGAAAAAGAAGAAGTGTTCTTCATTTCTTATCATTTGTTCTTTGTGAAAGAATAAAAGCTTCTTGAAAAGAGTTAGTTAATCCATAGCAACTAAAAGAAATCCAAATACCAAAGGTTTTCCAAAGGAAGGACTTGATTTCATTTGGACTACCAAAGAGAGAAAATCAAGAACAACCAAGGAAACCAAAGGTAGCTTGAAAGATAAAACTTGGTGTGGAAATTCTAAAGGCTTTACACTTGGGGAGCTCAAAGGAAAATAAAGAATCAAAGTGCTTGGCTTCAAGAGGTAATATAATTACTACTTGTTTTTTATTTTTCTTACAGTAATAATTTAGCAGAAATCAAACAGTTTAGGAGCGGAGGCTCCCCTCGTACCTCATAAATATATATATAGAGCAAAGGCTTGTTGTTACACATGCCTCCTCGTACCTTGTAAATAGCATGAAGTTGATTTGACTTCATGTCTAGGATAATTTACCCTTCTTAGATAGGAGTAGGATATTATATCCTATCCACTGGGTTACACTATGCACAATCTCTGATGTATTACCTACATCAGTTAGAGATTTCTGCTTTAAGACTCATAGTTTCTCAATATATATATATAAGAAAAATTGAGGTTCTCATTCTCATAGGCATATACACATTATATATTATATGGTTCTCGTAGTTTGGGATTCTCGTGAAATAAAGTAATGAAACAACATATAGCAATTTGGCAAAATAACTCACTCATATACTCATACTCATGGCAACTTATAAAAGAAAATAGGCTCTATGCCTTAGGAATTCAAATACAAGAGTAGTAGTATATTTTCTTCTCACCTTTGCCAAATCGAATGCGCTAATATCTCCTAGAAGACTCCCAATCACATCAAACAATAGGGCTTATCACATCCCTTATGTTCTCCATTATGAATTCTAGGAGGAACTATTTATATAAACACATACAAACATCAAATACAAATCAATACATGCTTTTAATCACCATACATATGTTAGACTTATGATTCCTAATCTTATTCCCTTCCTAAAAATGGATTTATAACAATGAGGAAGAAGAACATAAAAGGAATTCAAAACCCTAACTCACCTCTTCAAAGAATGCTTCAAGAAAGGAAGAAAAGATGAACTCTTGCAACCCTAAATCCCTTTAATGAAGAGGATGAAGCAATTAATGAGGCTCCTTAGCATTTAATATGGGTAGGTTGGTGTTTCTTTGAGAAAAAATAGAGTTAGAACTCATAAAATGGTGAAATAAAATGAATTAGGTCTCACATTTTCTTTATATAGCCTGATTTCTCGATTCTGCCCTCGACACAGGTTACAGACACAACCCTAAAGTTATGGCCACAACCTATGAGTTACGGGCACAATTCTTGAAATTACTACCACAATTCATAAGTCAATGTTACTGTTCACACTACTATTCATGCATACTTCACCGCCACAACTATGAAGTTCACGACCACAACTATAAAGATTACGGCTGTAACCTTCAATCTCACGGCCGCAAATTTCATCTAGAGGTGATTTCTACTATTCAATCACAAAGTTACCGCCATGACTTTCATGTTACCACCGTGACTTTCATTCCACAACCAAATCTTCATACATAGATCATAAATACACTTAGAATACAACTTATAACACACATATGCACATGAAATCAGTCTCATAACTCATGAATACTCATGATACATGACTCATAACTCATTTATATACTCATTAGGAATCACATAAGAGCTTGGGGTATTACAAAATCAAATTGAATAACCACATAATGCAAGAGCTAAGGAGAATTACCAAACCACAGATAAAACTAATCACAGCTTCAATAGTCTAGAACCAGACCCGATTCTATATCAACCAAACTTGCTTAATCTATTTTATATCACACCCGATTCATCAAAAGTAATCTCATTAAGCATTAATAACATCAGAACCATGGACATAAAACCAGACCCAATTTTGATTTAACGCAGACTTGTGAAAACAATAAAACAACGAAATAAAACAAACAATAGTTCATTCACTCTAAATTATCAAAACTTTATTTCGTTATTTTCGATCAAGCCTAGATCAAAATTCAATTCCATTTTTCCAATAAAACTCTATATTTCAAAGGATTTCAATAAAATAGATTTTATTATAGGGCCTTCCTGTAATAACCTAGGTAAACTTAAACTAAAGAAACTAGTTACATTGCTAGATTTAAAAGATTTAAGATATTAGTTAAGTTACCAATGTTTTTCTTTTATGATGGATTTCATATATACATTATATTGAATTGGAATCTAATTATGTGTCAACAAAGAAATCACAAAATTTTAAATGTTATTGGTATGATTAGAGAATTTATATTGTAGATTTTCTTGAACAAAGAAAAATTTGAATAAAAGAGAAACAAGAGATGTAATTAATTAGACCATGAATTATATGAACTAAATTTGGCAAGTGTGGAACATTGAAATGTTGGGCTAAAATCTAACCTAAGGGGGGCCGGCCATATTGATTAAATGATGAAGAAAATTATTTTGTTCTAAGTTAAAGGAAGGTGATAGGAAGATGAAGGAAGGTGAACCCCACATTTCTTAAATCAAAATTTTTACATAAGCAAATAATTTCTTAAATGGTGGAAAATAAAATTTTCTATCATCAAATAATTCATATTTATCCAATTATTAATAATTAGTGAAAAATTTAAATTTAACTTAAATTGGTAGCCATTGGATTAGAATGTTTTAATCTTCACCATCCATACTAGATAGACATGAGATAAAAATGAGAATTAGTCATCTTTCTTCACACTTCTCACTAAATACTCAAAAATTAGAAGACAACTCCATCTAACCTCCAAGCACCATTCGGCCAACACCTAAAATCACCATTAAATGAAGAAATTTCAAGGTAATTACTACAACCTAACTCTAATTTTCATTCTTAGTTTGAATAAGTGTTGTGATTGCTATATATTGTTGAATTTTCTTCTTCTTCTTCTCTTATATGTTTCGGCCTAGTGAAGGAAGAGTGGGGGAACTCTTGTTTGCATGAATTATATGATAGTTGAGATGGATAAGTGTAGGAATCATGGTTAATTAGATGGAATTTGGAGGAAACCAACAAAAGAGAAATTTGAGAGAAATTCCCTCTAAGGTTCGGCCTAGGGAAAATTTTTAGGATGTTGATAGGTTTTATGGTTTGAATGATAAATTCAACTCTTTAAGATGTTAATTGAATAATTTTAAAGTCAATTTTAAAATTGGTTAAGGAATTGTGAAAATTTTAATTCTTAGGGTTAGGTGAATTGGGGGTTTTTCCTTTAAATGAAATTTGTTGACCAAAGTTGGGGCTTCAACTTAGTCAATCTCTATTTTGATCTTGACAATCAAATTGAATAGTTCTAAAATTTCACTTAAGTATATTTTTACAGCTTAAATGCATAAGACAAAGGTCGAGAATGAGGAACATAGACAATTCTCTAAGTGTTCTATCTGCCTTGTAATTCGCGCCAGCAACCACTATCTAGCGCTCGCAAAATGCATATCGCGACCGCTCCACCTAAATAGCGATCGTTATTAAGCTATTGAAATAAATGGACATTTTATCCAGAAGCGTTCACGGTCATAGTTGCGAACGCGACTCAGATTTCCTAATGGATATAACGACCAAGATCAGTATGTTGCGACTGCAACATTCATATGCTAGAAAAGAGTTACAATGGTAACATAAGTAGCAAATGGAATTCAGCTATGTGGCACTAGCCATTGTGACCATATGAATATACCTCCCGAGAAATGGTAGTTGCGACCGCAATATATCAATCGGGACCAAGAAAAAGGGTTAGCGATCGCTACTTTCATCTGATAAAGCATTTAATGCAGATTTTGTAGCTGTTGAAGAGAGATTTTCTCCATACCTTTTGTAACAACTCTTTTATGGAGGGAAACTATAAATACCCCCCATTAAGAGCCTCCAACACATACAACAACCTCTCTAGTAACAAAAATCTTGCAAATTTAATTCTCAAACTTTCATTTTCTTTTAAACACCTTATGTGTTAGTTGTAAGAGCATTCATTGCTCAAGGGTTGAGTGTTAGCCCTTTAAACACTATCTAGGTTGGGAGAGTGATCCTTGTAAAACTCTTGTTAGGTTTGAGTGTAAGCCTTAGAGAAAACACTTGTGAGGTTTTGAGTGAAAGCTTATTGAAAACACTTGTAAAAGTTTGATGTGAGCTTAAACACTAAGTTGGGAGTGAACTTGTTAAAACTCCATTGATAGTGAAATACCTAATTGTTGATTGGGGAGTGGATGTATGATTGGTTATAATCTGAACCACTATAAATCCTTGTATCTTTCTTTCTTTATTACTCTTTCTCAATTAAATTTTTAATTGCCCACTAATTCAACCCCTATTCTTGGTTCATCTTAGGCTACAAGTGGTATCAGAGCATTGGTCTCATTTTTACAAGCTTAAGTGTGTGAGAAAAGATCTAAATGGCTAATAAAGGGATCAATCACCTCAAGCCTCATTTTGATGGCACCGATTATACTTATTGGAAGCATAGAATGGAAGTATATCTTGATAGTGACCTTGTGGATCTATGGGATAGTATACTTAAAGAATGGAAATCTCCATCAAAGGTGGTTGATGGTGTTGAAGAGTTGATTCCAAAGAAGGAATGGGTGGAGGCTCAAAGAAGAGCCAATGGAAAGAATAAAAGAGCAATGAAAATCCTCCTTAGTGCCCTTTCTAGAGAAGAATGTGGAAGAGTTCAACAATGCACAAGTGCTTTTAGCATTTGGAACACATTGGAGAACTACCATGAGGGCTCCAAGTAAGTAAAATCCAAGAAGATCTAAATGCTTATTCATGAATATGAACTCTTCAAGATGAAGCCAAGTGAGAATGTAACCGATATGACAAATCGTCTACTTGGCATTGTCACTAGCTTGAGGAAGTTTGGAAAGAGTTACTCTTTAGAAGATATCAATAATAAGATTCTTAGAGCAGTTTCAAAGAAGAACTTTGAATCCAAAGTTTCATCAATTGAAGAAGCTCATGATCTTGAGAGGCTTCTAATAGATGTTCTTATTGGGAAGAATCTCACTCATGAGATGACTTTGGAAAAGGAAGAAGTTCAAGTTGAGAAGAAAAAGGCTCTTGCTCTCAAATGTTCCAAATATCATAATGAAGAAGGTCAAAGTGACTTGGATGACAGTGAAGAAAAAGATGATGAATTGGCAATGCTTTCAAGAAGAGTGAAGGAGATCATCAAAAGCAAAAAGAAGAGATCCTTTAGAAAGTCTCCTTCCACCTCTACCTCAAATGCCAATTCTAACAAGGAAAAGAAAAGTGAAGTGACTTGCTATGAATGTGGAAAGCAAGGCCACATCAAATCGGAGTGTCCCAAACTCAAGAAGAAAAAGAAGTGGGACAAGGAGAAAAAGAAGAACTTCAAGGCTACATGGGATTAGGACTTTACCAATGATGAAGAAGAGGAAGAGGTTGCAAATCTATGCTTCATAGCCTTGGAGGACTCTCCTAATGAGGTGCCTAATGTCTATATGCTTGATCCTAGAATGTTGAATGAGATTCTTTGAAAGGTTTATAGCACTTGTATTATCACATTTGATGGGAATGTGATCAAGTGCTTGACCATAGTCCTTGAGTTGTTGTTTCAACCAAAGAACTTGAGTGCAACAACAACCCGTCGCCACATATTTCGCTTCGGTGGTAGATAAGGCAACTGAAACTTGTTTCTTGGTAAACTGAGAAACTAAACACTCACCAAGAAAATGGTAAGTTTTGGATGTACTCTTTCTATCTAAGAGACTACCGGCATAATCCGCATCCGAATATCTAATTATGCTAAATGATGAATCTCTAGGATACCATAATCCTAAATGCAATGTACCATGTAAATACTTTAAAATTCTTTTGACCTCATTCAAATGAGACTCTTTAGAACAAGATTGAAATCTAGCACACAAGTATACACTATACATTATATCAGGTCTAGAAGCGGTAAGATAAAGAAGTGAGCCAATCATACCTCTATACTTCACCATTTTTTGAGAGACCATGTGCAAAATGGAGATGTTGTATTGGAATTTATTGATACAACTAACCAATTAGCGGACATTTTCACAAAACTCCTAAATGAAGAAAGATTGAACTTCATTAAAAGGGAATTAGGGATGCTTGATGGAAGCTCTTTATCATAAAATGGTATTTCCTTTACAACAATTCTTTGAATGCATAATTTGTTCATTGGACATCATCTTGCAATTCATTTAATTTATGCAATGTTAAACTTGTTTGATTGTGATGATTATTGTGTGATTTAGTAATTCAATTTCATGAGTATGCATTTTTTGATGATAAAGATGTGCATTCATACTCTTTTATCATATAAACTAATATTAATCAAAATTGCATACATTCGTCTTTAATTTTTCCTAAATTTTTTTGAAAAACCTTTAAATCGCGGTCGCAACAAGCCTCTTGCGCTTGTGAAATTCATATTTCTTCTGTTCGTTGGAATTTTATGAATATCGCGGTCTTAATACCTCTGTCGCGAATGACATTTCTCCTCTTTCAGTGACCATTACTCAAATTTTATGAAAATCGCGATCGCATTTCATTATTAGTGGACGCGACTTTCAATTCTGACAGAAAAAAATTAGTCATTTTAAAATGTGCAATTT
This sequence comes from Vernicia montana, assembly GCA_949750685.1. Taxonomy (NCBI): domain Eukaryota; kingdom Viridiplantae; phylum Streptophyta; class Magnoliopsida; order Malpighiales; family Euphorbiaceae; genus Vernicia; species Vernicia montana. Next base: position 1,893 of record CATKHJ010105470.1, on the reverse strand, counting down.
TGCATTTAATGCAAAAAACTAGCCGTTTTTCCTGGTTTTTAAGCAAATTGTATGGCTATAAATAACCATTTTCTCCTCCAAAACTTTTTACAAACATTTTCTTAACTTCAAGTGCATTCTCCCTCATTTTTGCTTTGAAACTTCTACTCTTCATCTCTTATTTCTTCTATTTTTCTTGCTTCAATGGCTCAAAAGACCAAATTCACCAAAGCTTCTAAGGGGAAAGAGCCCCAAACTAGTCAAGCTCCTTCCCCTTTTGATCTTATGAGAGGAATCACTAAGGAAGAAAAATTGAATTGGACCAAATTAGAGTCCAAAGTCATAGTAGCCAACAAAGTTCCAAATGTCTTCCACCTTCAAAAACTAGGCATAGAAGGGGATATCATGCACTACTTGGATAACCTCAATTGGAGGCCTTTCATACTTCCCACCGAAAATGGCCATGAGGAGCTTACTAGAGAATTTCTTTCTACCCTTGTGCAAGAAAAGAAGTTTTCCGATCCTTATGGTCCATATGGCATTAGATTTCGGTTCTTTGGCCAAGTCTATGGCCTCAAATTGGAAGAAGTGGCTGAGCTCTTTAATTTTCAACAAGGAGGTGCATCCACTCTCAATGAGTTGCACATGAATTTCAATGACTTTTGGAAAGAACTCTCCATATAATTAAGGAATGATCCCAAGTCCTCCCTAGCCAAACACTTTTGTACCCTAACATTTTGGGTGCTCCATCGCATTGTCACCTTCTCTATCAATGCTAGAGGAGATGGCAATGAGACGGTCACTCAAAAGGACCTCTTTTTTCTTTTTGGCCTTATCGAAGGTCACAAAATCTAAACGGCCAAATTTCTTATTGACCAATTTGTTCACTTAGCTAAGACTCTAAAAGGAATCATTCTCCTCTCCTGCCACATAACAAGAATAGCCAACCATGTTGGAGCTTTGACCCTTCAAAATAAAGCTTCTCTCAAAACATTCCTACCTCCTACTTCTAATATGTTAGATATTGAGTATATGCTTCACTCAAAATGCATTAGGGAGAAAAACAATGCATATGAGTACATAATTGCTGAAGTGGGTGTTTTGGAAAAATCAAGAAAAAGGTCTAAGCTTGCTATTCCAAGTGGGGAACCCTCACAAGTTGAGGAAGGGGCTTCCAAAGACCAAGGGACACTAACCCCATCTAGAGTTTCTTCACCTCCCTCAACCAACAAACTACTTCGCAAGATTCTCCAAAGGCTTAATCTTCTTGATCACATGCATGGTGATATTATTGCTATGCAACAGAAAATGGACATTCCTCCATGTGATGCAAAAGAGTGGGAATTTAGTGAACTGGAGAAGGATGAAGAAGATCAAGCACCATAAGCCTTGGACCATTGAAATTTTTATTTCTCTTTTGCTTATCTCTTTTGCTTTTTATTTTTTGTTATTTTTGTTCTCTTTTTTTTTAATATTGTATTTTTTTTCTCTTTCTTTAAATTGAATGCAAATTAAATTTCTCTTCAACTTGTGCAATTTAATATACTTTCTTGTAATTTATGATTTTGCACATGCATACCATTATTCCTTACCATTCTAATTAATTCGTTGTATTTCTCTTTTTGATCTTGCCAAAGGGGGAGAAGGGTATGGGTATGAATTTGAAATATTATTTGACCAAGGGGGAGACTTTTGCATCATTTGCTTAAAAGGAAGAAGAATCTAAGTCATTCAATTCAGGGGGAGAAACTAAAGATATCATATTTTCTAAACTATTGCATTTACTTTAGTTTATTTTGTTTCAAATTCAATTTTATTGTCAAAATCAAAAAGGGGGAGATTGTTGACCAAAGTTGGGGCTTCAACTTAGTCAATCTCTATTTTGATCTTGACAATCAAATTGAATAGTTCTAA